>JASDQU010750789.1:11776-33937 GCA_032191745.1 Picea mariana
AAGTCTACCATTCTTTTTATAACCTCTTTTTGGGGAGGATTCAAGGAGTGAAAATTGGAGGAGTTTCAGAGAATACATTGAGTAATATTATCTACAGAATCAGAGTACTCCAAGAATTTCAGAATTTCAGAAATTCAAGAAGTCTCAGGAAGCATTATCAGGTTCTATGTGATGATTGGTTGATGGTGATGATTTAATGTAAAGTTTTATTATCTCTCATATATTCTAGGGTGGAAGGAAGGGGCAAGGATGGAGAGTTCAACTCTCTCTTGATATTGGAGGATTGTATCTTCCTCTTGGAGGTTTATCCCTCCCTTTACATTTGGAAGCTGTAGCTACCTTTGGAAGTCATTACTTCCCTTGAACAAAAACTATTGATTATTTCTCATATATTATGCATGGTGTATTATGGTGTACTGGTGTAACTCTTATACTATTGTTCATTGGTAATTGGATATAATTGAATGGTTTAAGTATAAGTTGAAAAAGGGTTTTAAATTNGAAGCTGTAGCTACCTTTAGAAGTCATTACTTCCCTTGAACAATAAACTATTGATTATTTCTCATATATTGTGCATGGTGTATTATGGTGTATTGGTGTAACTCTTATACTATTGTTCATTGCTAATTGGATATAGTTGAATGGTTTAAGTATAAGTTGAAAAAGGTTTTAAATTGTACTTGATATTGATTCACCTTGCTCTCAGTATCAACACTATTTGTCTCTGTATACTTCATGTGTGTGATTGATGTTGAATATTCTATTGCTTACTTCCTTGCTTTATTGTGATCGTCATTGAGTGTTCTGTAAAGAGTTTAAAATGGGTATAATTATTTAAGCACAATAACAACTGATTCACCCCCCCTCTCAGTCGTCCAACACACCAGACATTGACCTAGTGAATTCACTTAATGCCCTCACTAGCTTCTTTTCTCCCTAGACTCTCAAATTAATTGGTTATATCAAAAATAGGAAAGTCATCATCCTTGTGGACAGTGGTAGCACCCATAAATTTATTCATCGTCGCATTGCCCAAGAATTCAATTGTTACATCTGTGCTGTCAATAATTTTCAAATCATGATTGTCAATGACGGTTCCATGAAATGTAGGGGACGATGTTAAAATGCGCAACTCCAAATTGGTCAGTATCACCTGAAATCCAATATGTTTTCTATAGACATGGGTGGTTGTGACATTATTCTTGGTGTCGAATGGTTACACACTCTAAGCCCAATTCTCATGGATTTTAAGGACTTAACCATGCAATTCCAGCAGGAGGGACAACAATATAAGTTCTAAGGCATCACAACAGGCTCCCCTGAGATCATCAGTTCCCATCGCATGGAAAATTTCCTCAAAAAAGGTCATTCAATAATTTTAGCCCAACTCCACTCCATTCATGCTGTTGAGACACCTTCTGTGCATCTTGACATTCAATCTATCATCTCTTTCCACCAAGTTGTTTTTACCACTCCCGAAGAAATTCCCCCTTCCCATGGAGTCCATGATCATTCCATCTTTCTCATCCCATGAATTCTTCCTCCCAATGTTTGGCCTTATCATCATCTCTTTGCCCAGAAGAATGAAATTGAGAAAAATGTTCATGAATTAATAGAAGTCGACGTTATCTGTCCCAGTAATAGCCCCTATTCTTCCCCTGTGGTCATGGTACTCAAGAAAGAAGGTATTTGGCGCATGTGTCCTAATTTCCGCACCCTTAACAAACTCACAATCAAAGACAAATTCCCCATTCCTATCATTGATGACCTCTTGGATGAATTGAGTGGTGCTCAATACTTCACCAAATTGGATCTACATTCTGGCTACCACCAGATCTGTATGAACAAATAAGACATTCCCAAGACTGCATTTCGCACTCATGAGGGTCATTATGAATTCTTGGTAATGCCCTTTGGATTGTGTAATGTTCCTTCCACTTTCCAAAGTCTTATGAATCATGTATTTTGTCCTTTTCTTTCTCATTTTGTCTTAGTTTTCTTTGATGATATTCTCATCTATAGTAAAACTTGGCCATCCCATCTCTCCCACGTGAATCAAATTCTCCATCTACTCTCTAAGAACCAACTTTTCCTCAAACAATATAAATGTTCCTCAGAAGTGGAATACCTGGGTCATATTGTCAGCAAGGATGGTGTTTGAGTGGATCTTAAGAAAATTAAATTTATGCAAGATTGACCTCGCCCTAAAACTCTTAAGAGCTTGCATGGTTTTCTGGGTTTAATGGGCTATTATAGGAAGTTTTTTCAGAATTATGGAAATATTTCAGCTCCTCTCATTTCTATCCTTAAAAAGAATTCTTTCACTTGGACTTCAGTTGAAGATCATGCCTTCCAAGACTTAAAATATGTTATGTGCTCGACCCCTATCCTAGACCTTCCAAAATTCACAAAGACATTCATATTGGAATGTGATGCTTCCAGGAAAGGAATTGGAGCCATCCTCATGCAAGATGGTAGGCCTTTGGCCTTCACTAACAAACTAATTTCAGAGTGACATTTGGGCCAATTCATTTATGAAAAGGAAATGTTAGCTATTCTACATGCTGTGGATATATGGCTTCCTTATTCATTGGTTCAGTGATTCCAAATCAAAACCAATCATCAGAGTCTTAAGTATTTCCAAGAACAACGAATTTCATCCCAGACACATCAAAAATGGGTGACCAAGATATTTGACTATGATTATGAGATCATTTACAAGAAGGGCAAGGAAAATTTAGTGGTCGATGCTCTTTCCTAGAAATATGAAGAAGACGGTTCCCTTTTCTCCCTCTCCTTCATTGTATCATATTGCCTCCAAGTTGTTCGTCAGGAATGGTTGCAAGAACCCAAAATTTCTATCCTGCTCCACCAATTGCAACACAATTCTTCAGTTTCTCCAAGGTACTCTTGGAACAATGAAGAGCTTCACTACAAAGGTCATTTGTATTTATGAAAGAAATCCCAACTTAAATCCACGGTGCTTTCTGAACTTCATGCCTCACCCGCAGTTGGGCATTCAGGGTTTACCAAAACCTATGAACGGGTCAAACATTCTTTTTTTTGGGAAAGTATGAAACAAGACGTTTGCACCTTTGTAGTTGAATGTGAGGTCTGTCAACGTAACAAGGGAGAAAATGTCAAAGCTTCGGGCACACTCTATCCGCTTCTTATTCCCCTTGCTATTTGGTGAGATATTTATATGGATTTCATTGTAGGCTTACCTAAATCGGAAAATAAGTCAGTCATCATGGTGGTCATAGATCGTCTCTCCAAATATGCTCATTTTTTTGCTCTTCAACACCCATTCATAGCTGCCACAGTGGCTCAAATATTCACAGATAATATCTTCAAGCTTCATGGCATGCCTAATTCTATTGTCTTTGACATAGACCCCACTTTCACCAGTAATTTTTGGTAAGACTTGTTCAAGCTACAGGGCACCCAATTGCATCTCAACATTGCTTATCACCCCCAGGCAGATGGCGAGATTGAAGTTGTCAACAAGTGTTTGGAAACATATTTGAGGTGGTTTCATCTAAGAGGAAAAATTGGTGGGCTCAATGTTTATCCCTAGTTGAATGGTGGTACAATACATATTACCATACAACTACTCACATGAATCCTTTTGAAGTAGTCTATGGCCAAAATCCCCCATCGTTTCTCCTATATGCCAGGGGTCTTGAAGGTTGAAGAGGTTGAAAAAAATCTTACAGCCCGTAAGGCTATTCTTCGTTCCCTCAAAGACAATTAGGTCATGGCTCATAATCGCATGAAGCAACAAGCAGATCAAGGTCATTTTGAATGCCATTTTATTGAAGGGGACCAGGTTTTTCTTTGACTACAATTGATCTGAAAATGAAAAGGCTTGAATCTCTTTAAAATTGAAAGTGAAACGGTATGTGCTTGGGTAATAGGATCAAGTTACAAACACATAAATATTACTGAGTTTTTTACTTAATCATGAGAAGCATAAACAACCATCAAAATACACACATTAACACAACAAAATGATAAAGGAGTTCACCCCTCTCTTGGGCTACATCTCCTAGTCCAGCTTTTAATGGATCATTTTCATTAATGCTCAAAGTGTCAAAATCAGTGCTTTACAATGCTCAGAATGAGAAATGGATGGCTTCAATGGCTCCAGAATGTCCAAAAACCCCTAATTGGGCTCTTCCTGTACCTGTTTTGGCCAAAAACTGAGTTGGAATCACTCCCTGGAAGTTTCTCCCAATTCTTTGTTGTCTCTACTCACCAAAACGCACCCAGAATGACTGAACTTGGCTCACGGGCGATTCTTGTGCCAAAAACCCAGCATGCGTACCATCTTGCAAATTCTAGCAAAATGTTGCATTGTTAGTGCATTGGCCCCTTTTCCCGATGGAGGTCTTGGGCGTATGCCCTCCATGTGGCTGACCCTAGGCGCTATTATTGGTTCTTTGGCACCCACGTTTTAACCGTTGAACACAACACTCACGAAGATCATTGGATCTATGACAAGTGGCAATATGGTGGTTAGAGCACGTTGCAATCACACACTGACTACAAAGGTAGGGTCATGTGACAAGGGTCAAGCCAAGGGCTGGGGCTTAGCCCCGACCCTTTTTGCACCTGAATGAAACCCTTTTGCAACTTTAAATGTAAGTTTGAACCTTATGGTGTAAGAAATGCATGGCAATCAGGATGGTATCCCGGCCTATGCTAATTCTCTCATCCATCCGGAGGTCACGCGTTCAAGACCGATAGAGTCTGAAACCATCCTTTTAACATTGGAGGGGGTTCCACGTGGCACCATAACATTTCTCCACGTACTCTGCCACGTCAACATCTGAAAACTCAACATCTAACATGTGTCCTGTATGGTACCTTGCCATGTCATCATTTGCCACATCATCATTTTCCACGTCAATAGTATGGACATGCCACGTCAGCACTGTACGGACTATACAGTTAGAAAATTTTTGTCTATTTGGCAAAGCAGACATAATGTGATATCTCTCTCATACAAATTTTGTTTGAACCCGTTAAAGTTGCATTGGGATCGTGAGGACGAGGCCTACGCACAAGTCTGTTTTGAAGCAGTTCTGAGCACTTTGATTTTTGAGCATATTTTGATCCTCTGGATCACTCCTCCCCATTGGGAAGCTTTTGGACCTCCAAAAGACTACTTTCACTCAATATGAAGTTGAGGGTATAGTTCCCTTACCTTTCCAACCTGAATCCACTTGACCTTGCTTGGATTTGTTCCTTTAAGACCAACTCGAAGGTATTCCACATTCCCTCGTTTTGAAGTTCTCATCCTCCTGTCAAGGATTGTATCTTCATGTAGTTCAGAAAGATATTCTAGCAAGAAATCATATATAGAAGGAATTTGAACATGCTCTCCTTGATCAACAATCAAAGGAGGCTCATACAATCTCAAATTCTCAACATTGACAGCAACATACATTTTCATATAAGGAGGCAAATCCAAATGGAAGGCATTGTTACAAATCTTTTCAAGAATCTTGAAAGGTCCATATCTAATTGGTTTCGGTTTTTAACCTTATCCTTTAAGCCTCTCTTTGCTAATGTAAAGCCAAACTTCAACTCCAACTTGGAAACTGTGATCAACATGATGCTTGTCATTTCTTGTCTTGTACTTGGCTTGGCTCTTTTCCCACTGTTCTTGTACCATTTGATGCACCAATTGAATTTGTTCATTGAACTTATTTTCCCTATCAATGTCATATTGACCATCAATAGCAATGTCTTTCCCAACGATAAAATCTAAAGGAGATTTTGGCAAATAACAAAAACATGCCTCAAATGGAGATGTTTGAGTCGAAGAGTGCTTAGCCCGGTTGTAAGCATGTTGAATGTAGTGTAGGTGCTCATCCCAAAACTTAGGATGCTTGCTGCAATAATCACAAAGAAGATGCACTATTGCTCTATTAACCACTTCTATTTGACCATCAGATTGTGGATGAAAATTTGTGCTCTTTTTCATCTTGGTGTCCATGAGTGCCCATAAACTTGACCAAAATTTCCCAATAAATTGAGAATCTTGATAAGAAATAATGGATTTAGGCAACCCAAAATGTACCCAAACATGATGAAAGAAAATTCATGTCATTTTCTCAACTGTAACCTACTTCTTACAAGGCATCAAAATACACATTTTGCTGAAATAGATAACCACAACATAAAGATAATCATGTTTTTTTTTAGACATAGGTAGACCTCCTACAAATTCCATGGAAATTCTTTCCCAAGGACGAGAAGGAATCATAAGTGGAGTATACAAACCCAACTTTCTATTGCTAGGCTTGCTTGTAGCACATAAAGAACATCCTCTTACATATCTTGAAACACTTTCATTCATTTTAGGCCAATAACAACACCTTTGCAAATTAGCCACTGTCTTGCCTACACCAAAGTGGCCAGCAATAAGAGAAGAATGAGCTTTTCTTACGATGTTGACTCTTTCACCCTATGGAATACATAGCTTTCCAAGATGATTTTTGAATTTTGATCTGGTGAGGAATTTCAATATCAGCCCAGGTCTTAGTTCCTCCTCTAGTGACAATGTTAATATTGGGCTATTTTACTTCAGCTACAAATCTAGGTTCATAATTGATCAGATTTGACCCTATTTTCCTTGCACGGTCTTCCCACTTGGAAATCAGATCTAGGAAATCTTCGGTGGAGTGGGTATTATTTATGTAATGGGAACACCATGGTCTTCTTGGCAATGGAAAATCCCTTGTAATATTCCCTTTCTCATCACAGTTGTAGCATTGGCATGGTCCCCTTCTATGAGTCCATCCTCCTTTGAAGTTTCCTCCACCTAAGTGGCCTCCTCCGAACCCTTGAGGATTTTTGTTGACTCTGAATGTGGAACAATCCAACCTATCGGCTAGAGCATCCAAAGCTCTGCATTGGTTGGTAATATGAGTAGGGGACCCACATAATTCACAATATAGTGTATTTGGAACAAGGATGTACTTTTGAAGAATAGGATAGTGCCTAGGAGAGTGCCCCTCACTTCTATAGATCTTGCAATACTCATTTCTCTGGCCTCCTTGATGATTCAGGAAAGCATGGTATTGAACAGGGTCGTGAAATGGCATTGTAGCGGTAACTTGTGCAACTCATCTCGATGATTCTACTAGTGGAGGTGTCATCGAGTGAGTGGGGTATTCAACCCCTCAATCTAGGGAATTTAGTTATTGTATGACCTTCGATATAAAAACCAATGCACCATACTTGTGGTTGACCTACTCAAGGAAGATTCAACCCTTGGATACTATCAGTTAACATGAATATTTGTCCTTGCAATTGCGCGATATTATGATCTTCAATTGGTCTCATCACTCATAAGTTTCCAGGATAACCTGCCATAGCCTCAATTTTCATGGCTTGTTCCAACGCCTCTCCCAAAGTAGTTATTCTTCGTTGAGTCAATGGGATTCGGGTTAGCGGTAATATCCCCTAAATAAACCATTATTGTTGGTGATCCTCATGGATAGGGTTTGCTAATTTTCCTATCACATCCTTAAATCTTTGGTTATATTCCCATGTAGACTTACTGTCTCTTTGTTTTATCTCCCTCAAATCAGAGAGAGCTTGTTGCTCTCACTGAGGTAATCAAAATTCATCTATAAACTTCAAATTCACCTGGGTTAAAGAGAAAGGATGCCCTTGATTATCCCCTAGCTCAATAGATTTCATGTACCATTTTAGAGATCAACCCCTCAAAGTAGTTTATAATTCAACCAATTTATTTATGTCTAGAGTTCCACGAGACCTCCAGATGGCTTCACAAAGAAACCAATGATGCTCAATGTCATCATCCCCTTTACCCCAAAATTTTGGGTATCAGGTAAGAAATATTGCATGTTTATGTGCCATTGATGGACTAGGATATCCTATTAATATGAACCCTAAAGGTCCTGGTTGTGATATAACTGAAACACTCGTCACCTTGTTGCTACTACTAATACTTGAACTTGCTAGACTAGAAGGATTAGAAACGACAGAAAATACAGAAAGATTGATTGAATAAATTACCATTTTTTCAGATTGCAATGAGGAAATAGGTGACTCGGGGTTGGAGACTTTACCTACATAAAGAAATTATTTGATCTAGGGGGTCACGTTTTCTTGAAAGGTTATGTCTACCTCGTGATACCGTCTGGAATTTTCCATTGTCATGGGTTTCGTCTCTCCCGCAGCTCCCTCTGAGGTCTCAGTTGAGTATTCTTCTTCAGTAGTGGCGTCTATCTTTACTTCTTCATATGTCTCTCCTAAAATTCCCTTCTCATGTATGCCTTCTGCGGAATCATTGATTTTCCAACCTTCTGTGTCTCTGCAAGTCTCACAATTTCTCTAATTATTTTCATTGACTACCATCACAATCAATATCCTTCTACGATTGATCAGGTCTCTTCATTATGTTTCTCATCTAGTTCTACCACCTATTTTTAGCAGTTGCAAGCCTCCTTAGATCTCATTCACTTCTTTCAATCTTCTCTTGTCACCCCCCCATCTCCAGAAACTCCTTCTTTATTGACTCATGACCCTCCCACGAATTACCTCACCCCCCAATGCAGGGGTTTATGCTGCCGTCTCAACTGAAGGAACAGGTAGCATCCTTTCTTCCGCTAGTAAAATCTTGATCCAAAGAGGGATATATTCCTATGGCTCCTTCATGGATTACGACTTCTGCTTTCAAAAAATATCGGTGGTTCTCCGCAACAAAATTCATAGTATAACCTTCTAAAGTACTATGTACCCAAAAATCCACAGCATGAGAGATCTGATGATCCAGTCAATGAAGAGCTGCTAAAGGTTCATCAATCCAATTATATATTATCTTGACTTGATCTTTATTTTATGGTGCTTCTTGTAGCCATTCTAGCCACTGAAATACCTCTTCAAGGAATAAAATCCAAAAGATCTCATACTGGTCACTTGTGGTTTCCATATAAAACAAAACACTCTTCACAACCCTGAAACTTTTGTGTTGTAACTCAGCTTCTTGTTGTATAAACTCATCGCACCGTCTTTCCCACCAATTCTCAACATCATATTTGAATATCCCATAAGGAATCCTCTAAAGACTCACTTTAAATCTCAAGTCTCAGCAACAGAACCATTTGTTGGTGCAAAATTGGAGACCGTGGTTCTTAGAGGTTGCCAACAAATGATATCATTGTAGTCTAGGAGCGTTGGAATATTCAACCTTCTGCAAGGGAAGGAGGTCTCAACCGAAGCACAGCGGAGACATGTGTGTGGTGAAGTGAATTAAAGAGAATCCATCATTGGGTTTAGCATCATCATATTCATACTCATACATCTATGCACAAGAAGTCATTCATAAACAATAATTAAATGTTTAATGCACATGATAGAAGGAACTACACAACATATGAATCATAGATACATACACAGTTCATCAAAATTTTAGGGCCCGAATAATCTCTTATATTAACAACATCTCAAAATGGTCATACAAAGAGTGGAACTCTCATACAATCACTTATGTAGCGAAATGTATTCCCCAGTTACTTGTTACAGACTATAAGCTTTTGCGCAAGCACATTAACATTCAATAATCATTTTCAATAGCTCTAGAGACATACTAGATAACAATGGTGATAATAATAAACCTATAATAAACCATAGTAATAGTGATAACAATTGTACCCCTTTCCCATTACATAGCTCCATATATTTATTTTTCCCTCAGTGTTTCTTGGATTCTTGATTCTGATGTTGTTTTCTTGATTCCGCTATCTTTTCTGACTTTCTCCTTGCCTGTGCCTGAAGGTCTTGGCTCTTTTTAATACTCGTCCAACTGGCACATGATGTTGTTGTTTGTTTTCATTGTTTTTATACTTTAAGTTAACTTTTTTCTTGTCTAACTATTTTCCACCACGTCAAGTCTTTCGTTGAGTTGTTGCACTTTTCGCAAAAAATTAGCATTTCCACACAATTGGGCATCTCAAAAATGGAGGGACCAACATCCCCCATGAGGTAATATATTGAATATTGGTTAATAAAATCCTTAATCAAAGTTACTGATCCATATCAACAAGAAACGGTTGCAGCAGTTATGCCACCTAAAAAACAAAATCGTCTACAAAAGAGGCACCTCCAAGAAAGTAAAGGGTTCAGGAAAAATTTCCATCATAGTGAGTCAAGCAACAAGCCTATTCCTCCCCTTCTTATCATTCTTCTACAATCAATTGTCATACTACCTTCAATTTCCCATTAATTTGCAAAACCTAGGCTAATCTTTGATTGTTTTCTTGTGTCTTCCATGTATTTTCATTTTATGGTCTGTGGGAGCCGCATTCCAATCCTCTTTGAAGGAAAAACACAAATATTTAATTTCAAGACATTTACCTTGTATATTTAAAGACTTATATTATTTTTTATGTTCTCTCGAGAACTATTTTGGGATATTACATTATTGTAATCTCAAAGACTTTGATTCAAGCATGAGATTTCTAATGTGTATCTATAATAATATTTTATGTGCCTAATGGAATGATCATTGAAATTTATATGTGATATGTGGTCCATATTTTCTTGTCTTTTTTCCTTGTATATTGTGTTCTATCTTGGTGAATGATGTGATGGAAATGTCATCCTATTTATTGTCATACTTTGTTGGTTTATGAACTATGTAATATATTAGAAATAATTTCCTTTTATAAGATACTTGGTCCTATCTCAGGTATTCTTTTCATGTGAATATTTATTTTATAAACAAAAAACTTACTCCTTCTCAGGAATTGTTTATATTTTTGCATGCAATTTTAAAATACAGAATTACCACCTCTTAAAAAACACAAGGGGGATTTTATCCTCGTGAGGTTCACCTAAATACCATAAAACAATATTTTAGATCAAGAGAAGGCAATTCACACTAAGAATTTTCAACCTTTAACCTCTGTTTGAGGAACTTATAGGTATTTTCAAGGGTTTCACTCAAGTCTCCTTTACTCATATCCATTGAGAATGAAACCAAGGGGCAGATTTAATGTCTAAAGAAATCCATTATCTTAAGGAATATTAATGGATTGTACAAGAAGTTACCAATGGATTGCACACGAGATTCACTCATGTTCCATTTGTTTGATTAGTAGTTTTTTATAGTTTAGTTGAAGGACCATATTTGGAATATTGTATGTTATATTACTCTTTTTGGTGATCTGGGATCTTTTATTCAATGACTGTAACATGAATTGCATTACTCTCGAGAGGCTATTCTCCGTACCCTCAAAGAGACTTTGGTCATGGACCAGAATCACATGAAGCAACAAACAGATCAAGGTCGCTCTGAACATCAATTTGCAGAAGGGGATCAGGTGTTTCTTCGACTACAACCTTACAAGAAAAATTCCCTCAAGGCTGACCATTGTCAGAAACTGACACCCAAATTTTATGGTCCTTCTACCATTCTCAAGCGTGTGGGACAAGTGGCCTATCAGTTAGCTTTGCCCAATCATTCTAAGCTACATCATGTTTTTCATGTTTCCTACTTAAAGAAGGTGATTGGAACTAAGTGCCAAACTGAAACCAACCTTCTCGAGTTGGACGAAGAAGGCTCCATTTGGCTACAACCACAAGAAGTTTTGGACCAGCGTGAGCATCGCTTGCGTTAGTGAACCATCAAGGAAGTGTTATTCCAATGGAAATATACAACCCTAGCAGATGCCACTTGGGAACCAACTACCATTCTGCAACAATTTCCACATCTCAAGCCTTGAGGATAAGGTTGTTTTTAAGGGGGAGGACATGTTAGGGACCTAACCCCTCACGTAGGTAGAATAATATATTCCAATGTAATAAAGGTAAATATTAATAAGGCCTAGCAATAAGGAAGAATAAGTCGAATGTAAGAAGACCTAATAGAAGCTTCCACTTCTAGAAGGATCTTCCTCTAGATGGTTCTTTTGATAGACATATTTAGTATAAATAGTAGTCGAGGGTATGAGAACTTTTGTCTTGGATATTATTGTAATAGAGCTCTGTTCTGCTGGAGGTTGCCCCCTCGAAGAGGCAAGTGAACATTGCTCTCAGTAATCGAAGTGCTCTTTCTGGTGTTATTCCGATATCATTTTGGTGTTTTTGTGGTGTTGTTCTGGTTATATTGTTGTTCATCTACCATTTCTAGTATTTTATTTCTGTTCTGCATACTTTTGTATCTAGAATATTACAAGGGGAGGTCCAGGGGTCAACCCCTATGGCCTCCCCATATTTTAAATGTGTTGAACATGCACATAATAGATCTAGCTAGAAAATACCACACACATTTGCAGAGAGAAATTGAGAAAGAGGAAGCAAGAGAGAAAGAATACAATAATTCTCATTAATCGTGATGAATAATGAATAATTTACACATGATATACTTTGTATAACTCAACCAATGCGCACTGGAGGAGAATCCAATGTGCCATAGTGGTGGTCTAGAGTGATCTAGACACACACCAACAATTAAGGGAGTAAATTGCCACCTAGTATAGTCTCTCAAGCAGTTACGGGAGTGAACTGCCATCTAGTTGAGTTAACTAGTCTACCATTCTTCAGTTAATTGATTGAAACATAGTGAAGTGAGAAAGAGATCATGGAATCACGATTAATGTGCTAGTCCGGTGATGATACCAAGGCTAATTTGCATTAGTTGGTGATGATCCCAATGTTGCATGGTGACAAAACCAATGCAACATCTAGACTCCACTCAACTAGTCAAACTGAAGTGAAAACTGAAGAGAATATTCTACCTAGAGGAATATTCTTCCTAAAATATAGGAGACTGGATAATGACTAATAAACAAGGTAAAACCTCAGGTAAAATAAATCCTAGGTGTGTGTGAAGTAACTCCAACACATATGGCATACAATGTTTATATATATGTTTTAAATATAGTGTTTAAAATTATATTAAACAACAATTTGCCAAAATTAATGTCTCAGTTTTTGTTGGTTCGTCGCTGGGTCCGATGTTGGCCGGTATGGTGGCCCTTTTTTTAATTTTGATTTTTCGGACCCTATCCCTCATTGGGCATCCAAGGGGTGCCACATGGTGCTCCATGATTGGGCCATGTGGCACTTTATAAGTGGCCAATCAACATCCAATCAGTATCCTAGTGGTAGTTCATTTAGCGACCCAGCCAAAACCCATTCAATTGACACATCACCTGCTACATCAGGGCCACATCACTATCATACTACCATGTGACGTCCGTACGGTGCCATGTGGCACAATTTTTCTGGCCCAAGTGGACCCAAAAGTGTCAAATCTGCATGACACATGACAACCTATCATGCTTCCACATCAACATGATGACATCATGCTGACGTCAGTAGTATGGACTACCTTGTTTGACTTTTTCCCAGTTTGACTGAAAATTTGACCGATCGTAACTTCTTCATACAAACTTGGTATGAGGTTTTGTTTGCATCGTTGGAAATATCTCAATGAGCTCTTCGACTTGGTGTCTTTTTTTCTGAGAATTGAGGACTTCAAATTTTTATCCTTTTGTATCCTCCTGGATCATTCCTCCCCACTGAGAAGATTTTGGACCACTATATGTTATTACAAAGATATTAGAAACTTAAATAAAGGCAAATGGAAGTGCATTTTTCTTTGAAGGAAGGAAAACCAATTAGATCTATCTCCATGGCCATGAATCCAATGAAAATGATATGAACATAAGAATGGGATAAAAGACAAGCGAAGAGTAGGAAAGACTCAAATTGTGAAGGTAGAAATTATAATATATGGACCTTTTCTTTGTTATATGCATCTTCATATGTATTGTTTATTTCACAAGTTGGAAATATACATAAACCTTTGTTGTCATAACTAATTTTGAAATCAAGTGACTTTAGAAATTGTAGTGACAACTTGATTGGCCCACTCCTTGCTATACTCCTAAAGGGTACTTGCCATAATTTATTCCTTTAATTTTAATGAATTTATATTTCATCAACAATTCCACAGAATGCCAATCACAAAGTCTATCAACCATTTTCTAATTTCCACCCCATAGAAATGTGTAAGTCTATAAAATTCTACCCCTAATGCAACTTTGGCTAAACTCAATTTGGCTTCAAATTATTTCTTTTTACATATCATGTTATCCTAGATGAGTATTAGTCCTTCTAAACTTTCATAATCCCAATTTCCTTGAAGAAGACTCGATAATTCCTACATTTAATATCATTGCAAACTTTGATTATTCGTTGAAGAGTTCCAATCCTACCGTCTCAACCTCATTTTATTTCCATTAATCGACTATCAAAAGGGAGATTCTCTTTCAATTTTTTTGTAAGCATTCATAGTCTTTAGATTCCCAATGATTTTTTCTACAAAATTCTCATTAAAACTTGTATCATGCTACAATTTAGTATTCAAAGATTCTCTAAAGGATAGACTTTGTCATCCATAGTACAAGATTTATTAACTTTATCCCATAAGTCAAAGAATAGAACCATTATGTCATCCACATTTCCTACTAAAGTATTCCTCACTCCAAATAATAATTCTTAGGTTTCCCCTGCCTTAGTAGACATTTATTAAGAATCTTCTTGAATGCCTTCAGGTGCCTCTATGTCAATAGGTTTTGAAAACATGGGTTTAGAATTCAATGCACTTTCCAACTCAACAATTCTCCTTTTTAACCTCTTAGTTTTTTCATGTTCACTAGTAGCATGTTCTAACATCTTCAATGTGGCTTCATGCATTTCTACTACACAACATGCCTTCAATCATTAACATCAAAGACAACATTTTGGTCTTCCAAAAAAAAATTTAATCTTTATCGTAGACATTTGAAGCCTCTTGGTTTATTATCACAACTTCCATTATGTAGGGTAGAAGAAGTATCTTCAAAAATAGATAATTAATGTTGCATGTTGGCATCCCCATTAAGTTATTATTCTCAAAATAGATACATGTCCAAGTAGGGAATTTAGTTGAATCATCACCAACTTCCACATGATGAATATTTTCAATTTGTTCCTTAGTATTTCTACTTGAAGACATTTCCTTATCATCATCTACTAACATCTTCCTCTTTATGGGTGTAGGGATTGATTGTTTTATTCCTCTATTGGATTTCTCGAGGTCTTCACTAGAGTCACCCTCTCCACATGTACCATTTATTTTTTTTCTCTTTTCCATCTCCACATGAAGTAACAACTCCCTTCTTAGCTAAAGTTCTTACATTCTTAGTAGCATTAACCACAACCTCACCTCTTGTACTAGCTCCATATTTCCCTCCATGTATACCCTTAGGGCATTATTTAATAGTGGTTTTTTACTTTACATTGTCCTAGAGAAACTTTTCCCATTTTTATTTTGGTTTTGTATTAGAATTTAAACTTATTGTGGTATGTTTATCTTCTTAAGGATTCGACCTCTTCATTTTACCAGTGGGGCTAGGTTCGTGTGCAATTTATTCATCACCATGTTCATTTTCAATGCCCACATCCTCATTGGCTCCATCCCCTTCTATATGCATTTCAAATTTTGGTAACTATTGTTATACTTATTAATACCATGCAAGCCTCAAATATTCCTTTTGGGTTGTAGCTAGGAATAGCTCTAGCTTCCTTCCAATTTAAAAAATCCAGTCCTTGAGGTATTTCATCTAAATTCCATACATCCTTCATTATAATTCTTGCAAATGTGAGAGAATATTTTTCTTCTTCTTGTGAGGAATAAGTCAAACCACTTTGAATATTATCTATGTACTTTTATTGAAAAGAACAAGTGACATAAAAATCTAGGAAGCTAATATGGGTTTCCCTCAAAACCATACAACCCAATACAAGTATATTAGTCCTCATAAAAGCATCCACAATTCCCCATTAAGAAATATATGAATTCTTGTGTTAAGCACTCAGGCTCATTCCATGTCAACATTTTCTTATATCTCCCAACAAAAGCATCATGGAATCTATAAAGGTGAAATGGATCATTTTTACTTTAAGGTACTAGATACCACAATTACATTGAATCTCTTTCAGGGTCTATGCCACCTTATAGTATCAACCTTTCCAGGGTACTACAAAAAGAAAAATCAAACCCCATATATGATGACATATAAAACCCCTTAGTTCTTTTGAATTTAGACAATTAGTGAGAAATCTCATTTGAAATAAGTTCCCCCCAATTGGAGACTAGTTTCTTACACAAAATGTAATAAATGATATACACCACATAACTCCACACTTTCACCATGGATTCTTGTACAACTAATCGATAAAAAAAATCAGGTAATTTCATTTTAAGGGTCCACCAACTCAGTAATTTTAATTTGGCATACTTTCATAATTTCAAGCTTGAGCTAACAAATCCATTAGTTGATAATGAAAAAATTGGCATCATCTGCTTTCAGAAAAGAATTTCCTTAAAAATCTTGGAAATACTCATCAACACTAGAAGCTTCAACTTTTTTCCAAGTTTAGATGATGTAAAAGGAACATCAACTTTACCTTCCACATCCAACCTCACTACCTCACACTTAGAGTTAAACATAATAGTGCATTACTCTACAATTTCCCATAAAGTGTAAACTTATGTTATACACCCAACACTTACCAATCATGAGACCCATGCCTTGTTCTCCTTTTGTTTATCCTTTATAAGTTATAAATATCATTTGTATGCAATATACTGGTGGATATACCTATCATCTTGATCTAAGAAGTTAACAATGTCACCAATAAAGGGCTCACCCTTCTTCTTGGCAACATATTTTCTCATTATTCTTTTCATACCAACAATCCAAATTCCCATCACTTGTCCAAATCCTTGCACCCTTCATAAGAATATAAATTAATTTTAAATCACCAAAAATCAAGGAACATGGTTAGATTTTTCCACAATTTATATGTTATTATCACTTCACTATCTTGTACTAAGGGATCGGCATGGATATGGTATTGGGTATTGAATGTTTAATACAATTGGGTAGTTATGCCACAAACCTCCAAGAGAAATATATGGAATTCAAGTGGCACAAAATTCATTATGAGTTATATCGATAAAAAACTTCATGCCATAAGGTAGGCTTTCCACAACCAATGAAGAAGAAAATCTCAAGGAAAAACCATCTACATGGCAAAGCAATCATCATACTAGTGATCACCAAAACATAGTATTAAAAGATGAAAAAGATGAACTTTAAAGGATTATAATCAAGTTGCAAACAAACCTTGGAAGTATTCAAACATTTCAGTTTTCCTAACCTAGCACCCAACAGTTTATTTCGAATAAATCACTTATTAATAAATGCATAGCTAGGTTTTAACCAAATAAATTAGCGAAAGCATAAAACTAAAACCATACAAATTGCACAAATATTTTTGGGTAAACACCCTTGAAAAATACCGAAGGGAAAACCAACGCTTGAGTTGATTTTATTAATTAAAACATGTCCTGGGATAATGGCCCATCTAAGGAAAATATAATGTAGCAAATAGCCTAGCCTACCTGGTTGTTATCTCCCTTACAGATCCTTTTCTCCTTACTGTAGCCTTGCCCACTCACACTTGGATGGAAGTCCTTCTCCACCAAATCAATGAGATATCCTCACTATGTGTGTCTCATCCTATCACTTATGTTGGTTTTCATTATGTTGAGTTAACCCTAAATCCAAATCCTAGATCTCCTAAAGTGATCAAAGGTTGATATTTGATCTCACCTTCACTTTAATCTAACAACTAGGATTCAATCAACTCACTTAAGTTACTAGTGCCAAAAACTTAGGCATTTAAATTAATTAAACTCACATTAATGAAAAAGTTCATTCACTTTAATTTTTAAATCATAAAGTGAATTTCCTAAGGTTTTGAGAGGTAATAAGGAAAATTCCACATGATAGACATAGAGACAATGTGGAAGTACATGTCCGATGATAAATACATCGACACTCCCTCTTATCGAGGAAGGTACTTCCACCACATGGAGGTGGCTCTATCTTTCTTATCAAATCTGCTACCATGGATGCTCTCCAATCCACCCTATTGGCTACTCCCTCTGAAACGAAAGTTATCCCTCCCATATCGCTCAAACCCTTCTTTGAAGACTTGTTTCCTTTGAACATTCTATTACAAGCCTCATGCTGCTAAGCATCATGCATGGTCATCTCAGACCATGATTCCTTCTTGACATAATTGGAAGGCTACTCCTTTCCACTTGAACCTGAAGGTTGACTCCCTTTGAGCAACTCAACCTTTGAAGCTAACTCCTACTTATTCTTTGTTTCTCTGTTATGATGCAGGCACATAGACCCCCCCAAATAAAATTTGAATTCTCGAACCTTCTAGAAAGAGGACGTGATTCCTCATGATTTATAGATAAATGATAGGGTTGTTGTGATATTTTTGTTTTATTGAACGATCTTAAGGATCGATCAGATATGGAATGATTTAATCCTCTAATTGTTCATTGTTATAAATGTAATCCTGTGGGAATGAGTGAAAAGAGGCCAGACACAATGTATAATAGGCCGAGAGAGTGGTCAAGGACTGATAAGTGCCCTTAGTGTGTAATTGAATTTGATGTAATAGAAGAGTGTATTTTATGTATCTATTTCTTGATGTGTGTTGCATTTATGAATGTGTGAGGAGATATTCCATGAGCGAGAGTGTAGGTTTATTGTTGAACGTAAAGACAAAGGGAAGTCACATTCCAGCAAGGAAGATCGATCGTTGATCTAGGATCAATGGTGATCCATGAAACAATGATATGGTCATTCATCGGAAGGAGAAATCAAAGAAAAAGGTCATAGTGGACCTAGAGAAGTGGAAGGGATCGTGATCATTTATCACAGGAGATCCACGGTGTAAATAAATCCATCAGATAAGAGATAGATACTCTGAAAGGTGAGCTTTGATGACTATCAGAGTTATATATGGTTGAAATGTTCAATGGAGGAGAGGCCATGACCAATGACGATGTTTTGTTGGAGCCGACCTATCAGAGTTGCATGGAAAATTTGTCAGAATGTTCCCAAATCATGAAGATCTAGCTTGTTGGAGTTTGAAACAGTTAGAGTGACTCACCCCAGAGGGATCCCAATGATGACACTCCAACAGAGGATTCCAACATGAAAAATTTTGATGGTCTAGGACAAGAAAGAACTCTGATAACCTAAGGTTTTGTCCATGGTCATAGCACTCGGTCGTATGGCGAGATAAAAGAATTTTGACGTGATAGGACTTGGTCATATGTCAAGGTCATATAGAGATAAAGGGTCCAAAGAGTAAAGGTTTAGTGACAAATGAATTCCTAAGGAATCCGAGCATTGTTAAAGGAACATGTGACATCAATCAGAACAACTAGAGTTGAGGTGTTGGAAAGGAATGCAAGCCTTTACGAAAATGGTGTTCGAAAATGGTGAAGTTCCTATAAACTTCATGAGAGGTTATTAAGGGGGAACGCTATTGTAATCTAGGGTACAAGATGTGAAATGATATTGAGGATTTTTGTTGCTTCCATGTATGAATATTCAGTCCATTTTGTGGGCCATAACCCAAGAGTCCAAGGATCGAATTCACTGATCTTTGTGACCCCCATTTTCGGTCTTCATCAAGTGGTATAGAGTGCAGGACTATGTTGGTGGAGGAATTTGTCACTCTATTGTGATGCAGGCGTTTTTGGCTCTAATATATGCAGTTTTGTTGCTTCAATACACCCATGTGCATGCATTGACCTTTGCAACACTAGGGGATTTAAGACCCAGGGTTCATCCAGATTGTGTCCAACAAAAACCCCTAAGCATCGACATATCAATCCTTGGTCGAGGTCGAAGAAGGTCTCACTTAAGATGCAGAGAGGATGACATATACCATAAGGTCTTGTTTCAAGGATGGAGGATCAAACATAACTAACAAAACTGCAAATGGCATCCATGTAACTCATATATGATAATATAACAAGGACTAATAATTAAAACAATACACACACATGTGTTACTCATTCATAACAAACACATAATAGATTAGAACTACCATATCTTTATTACTGAACGTATTCCATCATATTTGAGATATACATGGTGTTGAATAATTGAGTCGCATAGTATAATACTTCATCTCGTTACTATAACAACAATGGGAATACAATTGTATGCGCATTGCGATAAAATTTAAGATTCAGACATAAACAAGACACAAGAGACTTCTCCATACAAAACAGGATTGTTATAGGCTACTCCGATCTCTGGGACTGATGCCTTTTGAAATTAACCAACCTATTTTCTAAGCTAAGAGCTCTATTTTATATATTTTTATATTGGAGAGAGATGTCCTTTATTGTTATTCTCCAATCACTTGTATGATCTAACGACCTCGCACGCTTATGGCACCTATCAGGTTTTCATGTAGGTTCTTTGCATCAGGGGAAATATTAACTGCCATGTCCAAGTCATCTTCTGGTCACCCCACATCTTCATCCACTGCTGGTAGTAATCATTTTGGGAGATATCCCGGTGATTCCTTTCTTTCTTCCAGAGGGCTTCTTCTCAATTTCTGATGCAACTGAAAAAACTCGGAATGGCTCACTCAACTGAAAAAACTTATATCGACGTGCCCTTGACCACCTTTAGACTTGGAATGTGACTCAAAAAAACCTGGTCCGATACATGTACTATCGAATTCTTTCATGCTCTCCTTAGACACTCACAAAACTATTGGATGAGCGAGCACAACTTTTTTTTGTGCACGCATGTAAAAATGGACCTAAAAATTTGGGTTCCAATAGACCCCCACCACTATTACCTAGCTCATCCTCGAGCTAGTTGTGACCATTGGAGGGTGGATAGTAGAGTAAGAGAAAATCATCGTTCGAAGAAACCAAACAATGGGATGGATAGACCTGAGTAAGAGAAAATCATCAAAGTATGTGGGAGGTTTCGCTTGAATCAGGTCTAGGTTTATAAAGGGAGGGGGTTGGGGTATGGAAGAAGAGGTGAAGTGTACATCCTGGAAGAGTGGCGTAATTGAATCAGTAACTTAGAGAGGGGCAGAGGAAATATCACTTAGGGGAAGGGCTAGAGAAATTGGGATTGGGACGTGGAGCAATTTATCCGTCGAATATGGGGAGGAGAGGGTGTATTTATATAGGAGAAAGGGAACAATAGGGATCTAAAAAGATGAGTGTGATGGAGGTTATGTGTCAAGGAAAACCTAGAATATGGTGGCAGAGAGATCCAAATGTTGATTTTCTTTCTTGATGATATGCTTGGTTGAATGAAGTATTATAATAAATGTTGTATCAATAAATGTTGAACTGTATTGGACTTAAAATGTTATGTCTCGAGAATAAATGTTCTTGTCAAAAACTTTGTTTGATACTCAGGTTGAATGATTGTTAGGACCGAGTGATAGTACTTGCGGGACATAGGCATTCCTTCTTTGAAAATCTCATAAGGAGAGAAAGTTGTCTCGCGATCTTGTATGTCTGTGTGAATGGACTGGAATGATAGTTGAGTGGATTCCCCATTGGCCTGACAAAGGTCTAGTTGATGTGAGAGTCACAATGATGATTGGAAATAATTATCTGCTTGATAGATAGGATCCATTGACTGTTATAGGAATCTATTGGCAGAAGGATTTTGTACATAAAACTTATAATGAAAATGTAACATACTTATGTGTGAATCAAAGTGGCTCAGAGCATCGCACATAGAGATTGTGCACCCTGGCTAGATTCAATTGCTAAGGTAATGAGAGTGGGTAGACGCCAGTGGGTCACACTATATCTCTAAGGATATGGTTTCAACTATTGTTGGCAACAAAGTTTCATGTTCCAGATCTACTAGTTCTACTAGTATCCATTGATGGAGGATGTCATCGATACTCGAAATTATATTGTGTAGCTATGTCAGGTGGAGGGGAAATAGGGGTGGTATGGTGAATGATTATGAGGGGTAAGTGAAATCAGTCATTGGAGGTAGAGGTAGGATGGAATGAAGGGGATCTAGTTCCTCAAAAAAATTGGGGACTGGTGGGAGAGAAGATGTAACACCCTGTTTCCCCCAGTTTGCAAAAATAACTATACTGGCCAAGAACTGTGGCAAACTCAAAAATGTGAATGTGTGATGTGAATGGACCTTGTGAAAAAGGTCGATGAATGTGAATAATATTATG
>JASDQU010750790.1:10553-21916 GCA_032191745.1 Picea mariana
AAAATTTGGTCATTAGTTAGTATGTCTAGGTCAGTGCTACTCCCTCCACTTGCTCATGGTTGTCATCATCTAGGTCATGGTCTAAGATTCATATTTGAAATGTCATCATAAATTCAGTCATATTCATCACTTGAGTCATCATTAAAGGGAGTTAGCAGATTAGGGGCAAAAGAATAAAGGTAATTTCTCCTTGTGAAAATATCATGTTGCATCCACATTACATCATTTCCCAAAAAGATCATATGATGTCATGCCACCATCACTAGCAAAAATCGACCTCCATATTATAAAATACCATTCAAAGCATTCAACTTGTTCATTTCACCTTCATTAAGCTCATCTCCATCATCGAGTTTCATCTCAATCACTAGGGCATCAAAATCCTCCATCAAAACCCTTGATTGCATCCCACTCTACGTTTCTGGTATCCCACGCTACGTTTCTGGTTTTCATGTTGCGCATTCAAAAAAGGAGGAAAATCTAAGCATCTGAGGGTTTGATTAGTAGTCTTTGGGTTCAACTACGTTCTCATAAAGTAAGTGGACATTCTCATCATCTTTCCTACCCTTATGTTTCTCAGCAAGTGGTGAAAACTCGTTTTCGCTTGCCTTCACTATGCTTCTACATAATTTCGTTGATTTTTTCCATTTCCAATAGATTTGTTTCAAACCTATGATTAAAACATGAATTTTCTACTCCCTAGCAGCTACCCCTACCCCCTGTAATTTTCCCATTCTCTTCCTCCAAAATCACAATCCTCTTTCCCCTGTTTTCACAGACATACCACATATTTTCCCTTTCCCATTGAAAGTTAGGGTTTTACATCATGGATACTGGAAGCAATGATACTCAGAAGAAAAGGTACAATAAGGGTGGATGAGTGTCCAGGTATGAGCCAACATAGATCAGAGAAATCATGGCCTCACCTTTCATTAATAAATCATTTGAAGATGTTGGGTGCCTAGAGTTTTGTGAAAGAATTCAAGAGGTGGGTTGCCATGCTAAATTGACCAGTCTCTTTGCCACCGATTTCAAGAAGGATAAGACCACAATTGCAGGGGTAGACTTCAATATTTCAATAGATGCCATTGCCATAGCTACATGCATTCCCAATCATGGAGAAATATGGTTTAAAGGGATGGATTTGGACATTGAAAACTACAAGATCTTCCTAAAACCACACTATAAAGACAATCCTAATCATATATTTCCCTTCAGAGATATGCTAGATAGATATTCCCCATTGATGAAGATGATCATGAAATACTTTACTTGCGAAGGGAGATTTTCAAGAATGTACCAGTATCACATAAGACTGTTGATGCATTTCATTGCCATCAAGCCACTTAACTTGCCTCATTTATTATTCAGGAGCCTAGTCAAAATGATAGAAAAAGTCCAGAGCAAATGGAAATATCATCAAACAAATTTGTTTCATCATGGTTTGGTAAAGGTGATCCTCCAAAGGCTTTTAGAAATCAACATACCTTGGGAAGCATTCATCCAGTCAGTTTCTATTCTGCCTACTACTAGTCAACCCAGTAGTCAAAGAACTCCATTAGCACCACCAAGGCCACAGGAGGTTGGGTCATCCAACAAGTTGTTAATTAGAAATACACCTATGGAAGAGATTGCATAGACTTACAAGAAAGGGAAAAGAATGGTTTTTTACCCTGAAAGCACTAAAAGGATGTCTACACCCAGAATTCTGACTAGGGCATAAACTAGATCACTGCCTAAGGACACTACAGTTGAGATAGTTTAAGGAGGATTGGAGCAGTCACCTAGGCATGCAGCTGACTCACCATTGCATAAATTTTAGGAGGATGTGCCTGACGAGTAGGAGATGTTTTTCCATAGAGACAAATCAAATACATAAATTATCAAGGAGAAACAAGGACAAATGCAAAAGCTAAAGGATGATATTGCAAAGGAGAATCACATGGTGGCATTACTAAAACAAGATAACAGACTTTTGAAGCTTAATTTGATGCATCAAAGTACCTCGCTAGGTCATCCATCTTTCAGCAAAGCAAAGGACAAAGGCAAAAGATTGATTGTTTTGGAAGAACAGGTGGAAGACAAGGAGCCAATACAGTAAAACCATGTTCACTCTATAGGTGTTGAGATTGAGGAAGACAAGGAGTATTGGATTTAGAGAGTAAACCAATACTTGGAGAAGCTATTGAAGAGGGCCAATAGAGACATTAAGCTGCAGAGAAACATGGCAAGACATTGTTTCACTAGGAACCTGATTTGCAAAATTAGGGTAAAAAACATGAAAAAGAGGCTAAGGAAAGCCATAAAGAAGCTAAAGAAGAGAGATCGACTTGATATCTTGGCTGATGAATCATTGATTGTGTAAACCCATCACACAAGGAGTCCCAGAAACAAATCTCAAGAAATTTTGAGAATTTTGGCAAATTTTTGAAGTTTTGGTATTCTAACAGTTTTTGATGTACAGAAACGCAATGTGGCCACACTGCGCTTTCTCTCAGAGGATTTAAATGATGAAAAAATTACATGCTTGGATAGGTATTGACCTATAATTCACATATATATACTTTTTTGGCCATTTCAAATCACAACGTTGAAGACAAATCCAAAAAACATGATTAAAAACAGGTCGCTGCCACCTTTTTGAAGAGGTCACTGCGCTTCTGGAGTGATGTTGGAAAATTTGTATTTTGGGTATATTATAGATGTATTTTTTTTTTTTTCAGATTTTCAAGATTTGGTAGTATTCTACATTGGACATGATACACATTCAAATCAAAAAATTAGGAAAACCAAGCTCAGAAGGTCCTTAAAAGTCATCATCAACTGGATGTTGCACATCTATAATTTGGACGTTGCGCATCTGTGTAATTCCTGCATTTTTGGAAAAACTTGCTAGTTTTGGAATTTTGAAGTCAAAATTTGGTTTTTACCTATGTACTTCGAAATGTAATGATGGTAAATTATTGTCATGTGCCAATGCTTAACTTTTCTATGTAAATGGTGGCATTTAATGTATTCAAAAAGTCAAAGATCTATTGAGCTAAAAGGGGGGAAATATGTTTCAACCTCCCTAGTCTTTGGGTATGGTTGAGATTTTCTTGTGATTAGTTCCTAAACTGATGGATTCAACCCTTAGAGGTAGGATCTGAGTTTCTTCTCTATTTTAAACACTATTGTAAGCCAAGAGGAGGGGTTGGACCTGAAGGGAAAATGGTAGTGAAAGATTACCATCCAATGTAAAGATTTTCAGGAGGTTTTAAGTGATCCTTTTTTATGAATACAAAGACATTATGTTTCAAGATTCATGTGTCATAGTTATGTGGTGAAGTGCTTCTTGATGTAATCTGTTCTTCTCTGGTTCCACATTTTGTTTCTTTCTTTTATTTTTTATAAGAAGATTAAGTTCAAGATTTGTTTCAAACACCCTGTTCTAGCTTAAAACGATATTCATGTTTTCTTCTGAAGTTTGAATGTAGAATTCAGGTAGTAATGCTCTGCATTTGAAGTGAACCCTAATCTGTTCCTCTTTTTCCATCTCACAAATCAAAAGGATCCACTAACATGATTACCTTGCCTTGTTACAGATGAGCTCAATTATTCCTTCATTTGATCACCTTAAACCTTGTTGACTCCATTTTTCCCAATGGCCCTCTTTCATTGTACCAACCAAAAATTCAAAAGAAAACCTGCACTCTCATAACTAGCCTAATATCCAATCTAAACAAAGCTAAATCATACAAAGAGATCCCTCTATGAGTCTTGGAGGTCTAGATCCTTGCATCCAAGTGGTTTTGTGGTTACCTCTGTCATTTCTTCCTCAACCTGAGAAATTACGGAGTGCTAACATAGTGGCGACCATACTGGGGATTGTTCCTCATAAAGAATACCAAGTTACAGATCTGATTACTGATGGTGGACAGTGATCAGACAAAAGAAGGCTGAATCATCCACCTGGGAACTCCAATCAACTCCAATCAGTTTCCAAGACTCCACTGGAGGAAGAACCTAAAACATGACAAAACAATCTGGAAAGATCAGGTATTCAAGCTCAAATTTTATTCAAGACATTTTTGGATTTATCTGTAATTATTTTCTCTTTTATTATGATCCTGGTCAAGAGTATATTGTTGAAATTCATAGTGATCAGTTTCAACCTGAAGAGCCTCAAAGGATTGAGCCCATCCTTATAGCTCTGGCACACACTCCAATACTTGTAGAAAGCCCAGTTAGACACAAGACTCGTGCTTTACCTCATCTTCTTGTTGAAATTTCATACAGTTATAAGCCCCTTGATTTACCTCCTATACCTGTAAAAGTCCTAGTTAGATATAAGCCTCTGGTTTTACCTCCTATTCTCCATGATTTCTCTGCAAATTATAGCCATAATCTGCCTAGGTTTAATGGAGAAAATGCAAAGATCACTGCTGAAAAGGACTTTCAAAGTCTTGAGGATTTTCTTGATCTATTTGAGGTGGAATAAGATGATGTCTTTATCAGAATATTTGCCTTATTTTTGGAAGGTAAAGTTAAAAAATGGTTTAAGAATCTTCCAACTGCAAGCATTAGCAATTTTCATCAATTTATGCAAGTTTTCCTAGATAGATGGGTGATCATAGGAAATGTTTTTCTCATCCTAGAGGAGTATGACCACTTGAAAAGACAGTTGGGGGAGACAATACAACACTTTTCATCCAGGTTCAATAAGGTGTTTCATTCAATGCCTGTTGATATAAGGCCACCCCCAGGTTTAAATTTCTTTCACTACCCAGATGCCTTTGATCTAGAGATGGAATTCCAATTAAGAGAAAAGGACACTGCAACCCTTGAAGAAATGAAAAATATTGCAGTTGATGTGGAAGCTAACTTGTTGAACAAAAAGGAAAAGTTAAAAGCAGTGAATAAAGATAAAATAGGAAAAGAGCATTTGATATCTTCGGAGATAAAACTAGATATTTTGACAAACACAGTGAATGAAGTGATGCATAATATTAACAAGAAAAAACAACTTGTTGTTCAAATACCTCATGTTCCATTAGTTCCAGAAAATACAAGGATCAATGTCCCCAATCATTTTGCAACTCAACCTCGTTATTCTAAACCACCAAATGATTATTTCATGTACTCAATTCACAACATAGCCAAAGATGAAGTTCAAAATCAAACGACGGTGGAACAATCACCTGGGATGATGTGCATGTTTGATGACCTTTCATATATAGATGATTTACCTAGATATGATCATCAGGATTATGATTATATGGTTGAGATTAAGGCTGATTGTTCAAAGCAACCAACATTATCTTCATGGGAAGAAGAAGCCCAGTTATCACAATACAAAGATGAAAATCAAACTCTGCATACTAAGCATGACCGCAAGGAGGAAAATATAGAAAGTTTTCAAGTAAGTGAAAAATTCTTGCCTCTGTGCTTTGCCTCACTTTCGAGAGAAAATTACTAGCAGGTTGTTAACAGAAGGAATGAGGAATGTTCTAATAAATCAGTTGAGCAAAACAAGGGTGATACATAAAGATCTAGAAGTACAGTCCCTGAGTCATCTTGAACGTCAAATCTCAGATGAAATCACAGAGTCTGAAACAGATGATGAATTGATCCAATTTGATTCTCTACCCTTATGCTTTAATTCATTTCAGATTGTGAAAGGAAATCTTGGTCACATTCGGGTTGATAATCACAGGAGAAATCACGAGGTGTCAGTAAAACCAATGTTGCATCCATCTAAAGCACTACATGACCCAATAGTTGATATGTTGGATGGTTGGTGTTTTCAAAGTTAGGTTTCATTTACCCGTAAAGATTTTAAAAGCTGTTATGATATGGATATGATCAGACAGTCTACTCCATTGTCTTATTCAAAAGAAGTATCATTACAAAGCTCATCATATAAAGTGCAAAAGTGTTCCAAGTTGTTTGAAGACATGGAGAGCACATGTGCAGTACCGGGTCATGAAATTGAATTCACTGAGTCAGACTACCCAAAAATAGGTCAAGTCTATCTTGATCCAATGGCTATCTATATGGAGAAATTGTTCATCACATAGCCACAATACATTCCCAGCATTTCTGTTGTTTTTCAAGTTTACCAAACTCCCTGTAATGAAAATCAGGTTGGAAATATCTATCAAATACCATTAATAGATTTGGTTTTAAGTTTGGTGAAAAACAGGGAAAGAGCCAAGGTACCGGATCCAATATTTGATTGGTTATATTGGATATTTCATGTTGATTAAGGTCAAGTATTCTAATGGTTAGAATAGGATTATATGTGCATAAATAAGTTTACCACATAAGCATCATTTCAATTATCATATTTATAGTGTGCAAATAAGCTTGTTGGGAAAGCACGTGGTCTATTTTATTTCAGTTTCATTTCAAAAATTTAGTCAAAGTTGGAGTAGATGACTAGTTGGTTTTCAGTCACAATGATTTCAGGATAGAGTAAGATGCAGATTTTGGGATCAGCCCAATGGATAGGGCACTGATCTACTAATCTAGATATTTGAGATTATTGACACCTCCTCGAGAGATGTTATCCCCAATTGGAGCTTATGTTATGGTCCTATAAATTATAGGAAGTCTGATTATTCAGGTTCCATTTGTTGCTTCTCTCATGAAAGTTCCCGGTTTGCCTGTTTTCCTCAGATCGCTTTTCTCCTATTAGTGTCTACCATTCTAGTCATTCACCAGTGATCAAATATTCTCTTTCAATTTTGTTAATAGGGTCCTAGGTCAAATTTTTATATTTTCAAATAAAATTTGGTCATTAGTTAGTATGTTTAGGTCAGTGCTACTTCCTCCACTTGCTCATGGTTGTCATCATCTAGGTCATGGTCTAAGATTCATTTTTGAAATGTCATCATAAAGTCAATCATATTCATAACTTGAGTCATCATTAAAGGGAGTTAGCAGATTAGGGGCAAAAGAATAAAGATAATTTCTCCTTGTGAAAATATCATGTTGCAGTCACATTACTTCATTTCCCAAAAAGATCATATGATATCATGCCACCATCACTAGAAAAAATCGACCTCCATCTTATAAAAGACCATTCAAAGCATTCAAATTGTTCATTTCACCTTCATTAAGCTCCTCTCCATCATCTAGTTTCATCTCAATCACTAGGGCATCAAAATCCTCCATCAAAACCCTTGATTGCATCCCACACCACGTTTTTGGTTTTCATGTTGCACATTCAAAAAAGGAGGAAAATCTAAGCATCTAAGGGTTTGATTAGTAGTATGTGGGTTCAACTACGTTCTCATCAAGTAAGTGGACATTCTCATCAGCTTTTCTATGCTTATGTTTCTCAACAAGTGGTGAAAACTCGTTTTCGCTTGCCCTCGCTACACTTCTGCAAAATTTCGCTGCTTTTTTCCATTTCCAAGAGATTTGTTTCAAACCTGTGATTAAAACCTAAATTTTCTACTCCCTAACAACTACCCCTACACCCTATAATTTTCCCATAAGTTTTCCTATTCCTATTACCCCCCATTCTCTTGCTCCAAAATCCCAATCCTATTTCCCTTGTTTTCACAGATATACCACATCCTTTCCCTTTCCCACTAAAAGCTAGGGTTTTACATCATGGATACTGGAAGCAATGATACTCAGAAGAAAAGGTACAATAAGGGTGGATGAGTGTCCAGGTATGAGCCAACACAGATCAAAGAAATCACGGCCTCACCTTTCATTAAGAAATCATTTGCAAATGTTGGTTGGCTAGGGTTTTGTGAAAGAATTCAAGAGGTGGGTTGCCATGCTAAATTGACCAGTCTCTTTGCCACCAATTTCAAGAAGGATAAGACCAAAATTGCAGTGGTAGACTTCACTATTTCAACAGATTTCATTTCCATAGCTACAGGCATTCCCAATCATGGATAAATATGGTTTAAAGGGATGGATTTGGACATTGAAAACTACAAGATCTTCCTAAAACCACACTATAAAGACAATCCTACTCATATATTTCTTTAGACAATTGCTAGATAGATATGCCCCATTGATGAAGATGATCATGAAATACTTTACTTGCGAAGGGAGATTTTCAAGAATGTACCTGTATCACATAAGATTGTTGATGCATTTCACCGCCGTCAAGCCACTTAACGTGCCTCATTTCTTATTCAGGAGCCTAGTCAAAATGATAGAAAAAGTTTAGAGAAAAGGGAAATATCATCAAACAAATTTGTTTCATCATGGTTTGGTAAAGGTCATGATCCTCCAAAGGCTTTTAGAAATCAACATATCTTGGGAAGCATTCATCCAGTCAGTTTCTTTTCTTCCTGTCACTAGTCAACCTAGTAGTCAAAGCACTCCATTAGCACCACCAAGGCCACAGGAGGCTGGCTCATCCATCAAGTTGTCAATTAGAAAGACACATATGGCAGAAATTGCACAGACTTACAAGAAAGGGAAAATAATGGTTTTTTCCCTTGAAAGCACTAAAAGAATGTCTACACCCAAAATTTTGACTAGGGCATAAACTAGATCACTGCCTAAGGACACTATAGTTGAGAAAGTTCAAGGAGAATTGGAGGAGTCACCTAGGCATGCAACTGAATCACCATTGCATAAATTTGAGGAGATGTGTGACGAGCAGGAGATGTTTGGCCATAGAGACAAACCAAATACATAAATTATCAAGGAGCAGCAAGCACAAATGCAAGAGCTAAAGGATGATCTTGCAAAGGCGAATCACATGGTAGCATTACTAAAACAATAGAAGAGAATTTTGAAGCTTAATGTGATGCATCAAAGTACCTCACCAGGTCATCCATTTTTCAGCAAAGGAAAGGACAAAGGTAAAACATTGATTGTTTTGGAAGAACAGGTGCAAGACAAGGAGCCAATACAGAAAAACCATGTTCACTCTATAGGTGTTGATATTGAGGAAGACAAGGAGTACTGGCTTGGGAGAGTAAACCAACACTTAGAGAAGCTATTGAAGAGGTACAAAAGAGACACTAAGCTGCAGAGAAACATGGCAAGACATTATTTCACCAGGAACCTAATTTGCAAAATTAGGGTCAAAAACATGAAAAAGAGGCTAAGGAAAGCCCTAAAGAAGATAAATAAGAGAGATAGCCTTGATCTCTTAGCTGATGCATCATTGATTGTGTAAACCCATCACACAAGGAGTCCCAAAAACAAATCTCGAGGAATTTTGAGAATTTTGGCAAATTACAGAAACGTAGCGTGGCCACACTGCGCTTTCTTTTAGAGGATTTAAATGATGAAACATTTACATGCTTGGATAGGTATTGACCTATAATTCACATATATATATATACTTTTTTGGCCATTTCAGATCACAATGTTGAAGACAAATACAAAAAACATGATTAAAAACAAGTCGTTGCCACCTTTTTGAAGATGTTGTTGCGCTTCTAGAGTGATGCTGGAAAATTTGAATTTTGGGCATCTTACAGAGGTATTTTTGCAGATTTCAATCTTTGGTGGTATTCTACATTGGACACTCTACACATTCAAATAAAAAAATCAGGAAAACCAAGCTCATAAGGTCCTTAAAAGTCATCATCATCTGGACGTTGCACATCTATAATTTGGATGTTTCGCATCTGTGTAATTCCTGCATTTTTTTAAAAACTTGCCAGTTTTGAAATTCTGAAGTCAAACTTTGGTTTTTACCTATGTACTTCGAAATTTAATGATGGTAAATGAGTGTCATGGGCCAAGTCTTAACTTTTCTATGTAAATGGTGTCATTTAATGTATTCAAAAAGTCAAAGATCTGTTGAGCTAAAAGGGGGGAAATCTGTTTCAACCTCCCTAGTCTTTGGGTATGGTTGATATTTTCTTGTGATTAGTTCCTAAAATGATGGATTCGACCCTTAGAGGTAGGATATGAGTTTATTCTCTATTTTAAACACTATTGTAAGCCAAGAGGAGGGGTTGGACCTGAAGGGAAAATGGTATTGAAAGATTACCATCCAATGTAAATATTTTCAGGAGGTTTTAAGTGATCCTTTTTTATGAATACAAAGACATTATGTTTCAAGATTCCTGTATCATAGTTATGTGGTGAAGTGCTTCTTGATGTAATCTGTTCTTCTCTGGTTCCACATTTTCTTTCTTTCTTTTATTGTTTATAAGAAGATTAAGTTCACGATTTGTTTCAAACACCCTATTCTGGCTTAAAAAGATATTCATGTTTTCTTCTGAAGTTTGAATGTAGAATTCAGGTTGCAATGCTCTACATTTGAAGTGAACCCTAATCTGTTCCTCATTTTCCATCTCACAAATCGCAAGGATCCACTAACATGACTACCTTTCCTTGTTACATATGAGCTCAATTATTCCTTCATTTGATCACCTTAAACCTTGTTGACTCCATTTTTCCCAATGGCCCTCTTTCGTTGTCCCAACCAAAAATTCAAAAGCAAACTTGTACTCTCATAACTAGCCTTATATCCAATCTAAACAAAGCTAAATCATACAGAGAGATCCCTCTCCGAGTCTTGGAGGGCTAGATCCTTGACTCCAAGTGGTTTTGTGGTTACCTTTGTCATTTCTTCCTCAACTTGAGAAATTACGGAGTGCTTACAAATTCCATTTTCCAAAGGTTTTCAACAATTAGTAATCTCCCATGTATCATGGTCCAACAAAAAATATTCCCCTTTGTCAATCCATCTCCTTTCCAAATGTGTTTCCAAATCATTGAATAGGGTGGCAAAGGAATCATTGATAGTTGTTGATCCGGATTGGATCATTATATAATTTTTGATCTATCTTGGCACTTTGTTGGTGAAAAAAATAGGAGGAATTGGCTTACAGGGTCATTTTAGTGGTAGGTCCTAGTTTGGAAAATTGGGGTCTAGAACCTTCTAAAGCCATTCTAAGGCATTAAACGACATTTTTTGGGGTTACAACATTCATAAGCCTTACCTTTCCAATGGTGTGAAAATCACCTCAATCGGAGCTCGTATGTGAAAGTTATGTCTTCTGCAAGTTGACCTACCTTGTTGACTACCATGATATGAGTGGATGCCACATCAACCCCCATTACTCAAACATGTGGAACTAGCCATGTGTGGATTTTCAAGAAGAATCTAGAAGTTCCAAACCTTATCACTAATTGAGGGTCGAGGAAGTCAAAATCCTAACCCTAGATGGCTATCAGGATATGTTAAATACCAGGTCACAAGGAGGAGTGGGGGTTCCATTATTGAGCATTGTATTTATTCCATAGTTTATTATAGCATCTAGGAGTGGTATTTGGAGAGGATGACATAGGAGGAAAATATTATGCAGTAGCCATATAGGCCATAGTGTCAAAGGAAACTCAACGGTGAGTGCCTCTTTCTTTGTATATGCATTTCCATAATA
>JASDQU010750791.1:4142-18266 GCA_032191745.1 Picea mariana
TTAGAACTTATCAACTAAGGTGAAGGTTGAAGGACTATTGTTGCAAGAGTGCACAGGGTCGAAGACTCAAATAACTAGAGGTTATTTGAAAGTTGCTGCAAGGAGTGCAAGCAGGGATCCTTTTGGGAAGCTTGAGTTTACAAGTGAAATCTCAGGAAGGATAACACCTTTGAAGTGCTCAAAGGGAGAAGGAGATCGAAATCATCTCATAGAAGTCAAGTTCAGGAGGGAGAAAATCAAGTCGTTTGGACAGAAGTCATAGAGGAGTGCATCTAGTGGTCAGAATTTTCCGTGGAGAACTCGCGAAATCACGAGGACCGTATGATCCAGAGGAGTTGTAAGGTGGTTAGGAGTTGGACGAACCCACCACCCTGATATCAAGAATCAACATGGATTGTTGATTGTGGTCAGTTTGAGCCATCAGGTCATTTTAGGGATTCGGGATCCGTAAGTTTGGAGTGCAGGCCAAAATCCTTGCTCACTCTAATTCCCGAATCGTGAAAGGGATTATCAGGTGTGGAATTTCGGCATTATAGGGTTCGTCATTTCAGCAATGCCGATGACAAGAAGTCGGGGCACTTGGCATTGAAAACCCTGAAGTCGCGAAACGCGACGTGTCTTTGGAGTAGGGTTGTGGTCACGGAGGAAGCAGTCACATTTCGGCATTTCGGCATTTCTGGGTCCGGGAGGTAGAGGAGACTGTGATTTTTGGAATCGAGACTTTCAAACTCTCGGTATGCAGAATCCCGAAAAGGTCGCTATTTCAGAATTTAGGAATTGGTGCGACTAGTGATTTGGGGTCAAGAGTCATGAACTCCCGATACACGAAATCTCGAAAGGCCGTCAATCTCGCCAAAGGAGAAATTTCAGAATTCGGGGAATCAAAAGGGAAGAGGAATGATTGTTGGTTGTTTTCTCAAGTCTCGAAAAGAGGAAATTAGTGGGCAACAATTGACGTGTGTTCGACGCATTTGAGGAGAGGTCAACCTTCGTTKACAATTCACATTTCGGTAATTGCCAAGAGCTGTGGAAATACATCAGGACTCTCCAACTCCAAAAACCCAAAGTCCTTTGTGGCTTAAACAAAGGGTTTGATCAACCCTTGGTGTGGTTTTAGTGAAGATCCTACGCGGATCTCGGCCCGAGGGAAGGGGGTCTGCACCATCTTCCTATCCTTTGGCAACTATCACAACTCCTCACATAATTTGCAGCATCTTTGAAAATGATAGGCCAATAGTAACCTGAATGTAACACCTTATATGTTGTACGTTTTTCAGAAAAATGGCCACCACATGGTCCATCATGACAACTTCATAGTATTTTTGGTACCTCATCCTCTCATACACATCTACGAATAATCAAATCAGGACYTGTGCGAAAAAGGTCATGACCAACCCAAGAGTAATTATGACTTTGTGTAATAATTTTATGCTTTTCATGAGGTGACAAATGAGACGATAACTTCCTAGTAGCCAGATAGTTTKCCATATCTACAAACCATGGGGTATTTATAGAAAGAGAAAAAAGATGTTCRTCTGGGAAACTATCATCTACAGGAATRTCATCATCCTCATTTTTTATGCGTTAAATAAAATCAGCTACCAAATTCTCCTTTCCAGTTTGGTCAAGCACGATGATATTAAACTCTTGTAATATCAAGAGCCACCTAGTCACTCGGTCATTAGTTATGGGTTTATTCATGAGAAATCTAATGGAGAAATTATTTGTACGTACAAATACTTTGTAACCTATAATGTAATGACGAAACTTATTGATAGCATGAACTACTGCTAATAATTCATTCTCGGTAACTGTGTAGTTTAACTCAGCAGGGGACAAGTTCTTGCTTACAAAATAAATGCCATAGGACTATTGGTCCTATTTTTTCCCTAATACTCCTCCTATTGTGGTGATGGAGGCATCGGTAGATATGTGAAATGGGAGAGACCAATTGGGCCCTCTAAGAACTAGTGCCACGGACAACTTGGATTTCAAGGCTTTAAAGGTAGTTTGACACTGCTCAGTCCAAACACAATTAACATCATTTATTAACAATCCAAACATGGGTGCAGCAATCTTTGTAAAATTCTCAATAAACCACTGGTAGTATCCGGCATGTCCAAGAAAGATTCTCACCTCTTTCTAAGTTTTGGGGGGTGGAAGTCTGACGATGACCTCAAACTTTGCAGGATCGACTTTTATCCCTTCAGATGAAACATGATGTCCTAGAACCACTCCTTCAGTTAACAACATTTTACATTTTTCATGACTTAGAGATAGTTTCATTTCTTGGAACCTGATAAGGATTTTTTCTAAGTTATCTAAAGCTTCTTGGAAAGTGTTAACATAAACTGTGAAGTCATCCATGTAGACCTCCACATAATCATGAATAAGCTCAGCAAATATCCCTAGTACTACTCGTTGAAATGTGACAGGAGAATTACACAATCCAAATGGTAAGACCCTATAAGCATAGGTGCCCCAAGGACAAGTAAAGGTAGTCTTGTCCTGATCCTCGGGTGCTATGAGAATTTGATTGTACCTGTTGTACCCATATAAAAAGGAGAAATACTTGAAGCAAGGGAATCTTGACAGAAATATTCTTCAATTAATTGAAGATGTCAAATTCCAGTCAGGTGGTAGGTTTCTCGATTACTAATCTATCTGGATAAGGAGGGGCCTTCATAATTTGTGAAGGTTCATTTTGGGGAAGCTTGGGTTCTTGGTCCATAGGAATAATAACATCTTCCCACCTAGTGTCATCCATAGGTTGTTTGATGGTTTCTTCTTCTTCTTCTTCCTGGATGACTACTGAAGGTCTCTGCCTATCCAGAACTTTTTCTGATCTTACTTGAATCTCCTGTAATGGAATAGGATTAATAACATATGTCGGGAAGGCCTGCATATCAACATTGTGAAGAGGCTGGGGTGGATTATTATTAGGATTGGGAATTGGTTGTGCCGGTAATAATGTTGGTCTTGGGGAGCTTGAATTCTAATATTGTAGTGGTTGTTGTTGTGGAATAGGAGGTAAAGGTGGTGGAACAAAACCTGGCAGAAGTTGTCGAGTTTTCGGTGGAAACTGAGGATATGGATGGTTGGACATAGGGATAGGTGGAGCTTGAGGGTTTCTTGATTATGCCCTCCTCTCCATCCTTGAATCCAAGGATGTTGGTATTGTGTAGACCTGTTTTTCCAACTTGGTGAGTTCCACTATTGTTGTTGTTGATAATAGGGTGGAACTTGAGATTGTAGATATGGGTATGTGGGTTGGTTCCTAGGCTTCCATGGACTCCTAGGTGCATAAGATGATTCCCCGGGATCCCCACTCCTCTAGATGGATAACAAACCAGGAAATGATGGACATTTCTCAGTTGAATGGTCCTTCATGCAGAAGCCACAAACTGAAATGTTATCTAATGGGCATTCCCTTGAGGAATGCTTCCTCCTGCATCTTGGGCAATATATGCTCATTGCTGCATTTTCTTCCTCCTGTTTATTTTTAATTTGGGGGTGTCCAACTAGGAGCCTATTGTGCTTAATATATATGTCTTGAAGTTCTCTAAAATTTTCCCTATCTCTTCTCTCGTGATACCACTTGAACTAATTAGTTTTAAGTTTCTATTATAAGGGTATCAAACATTCTTTCCTATTTTAGCTCTACTCCTTGAGTAATTCTTACACATTTCACATATTTCGGAGAATGGTTTATGAGATATGTCACTTGATGCCATCAGGTTAAGCATCTCTAGGTATTCTTCTAAATTTCCCTTAAGGAAAAGAGCCCTAATTGCATCCTCTGGGAGGTCATGGTATTGAATGGTCCTTCATGCAGAAGCCACAAACTGAAATGTTATCTAATGGGCATTCCCTTGAGGAATGCTTCCTCCTGCATCTTGGGCAATATATGCTCATTGCTGCATTTTCTTCCTCCTGTTTATTTTTAATTTGGGGGTGTCCAACTAGGAGCCTATTGTGCTTAATATATATGTCTTGAAGTTCTCTAAAATTTTCCCTATCTCTTCTCTCGTGATACCACTYGAACTAATTAGTTTTAAGTTTCTATTATAAGGGTATCAAACATTCTTTCCTATTTTAGCTCTACTCCTTGAGTAATTCTTACACATTTCACATATTTCGGAGAATGGTTTATGAGATATGTCACTTGATGCCATCAGGTTAAGCATCTCTAGGTATTCTTCTAAATTTCCCTTAAGGAAAAGAGCCCTAATTGCATCCTCTGGGAGGTCATGGTATTTTGACTTCTGGGAGATGTATGCAAACCGCTCCATATAGTCCTCAAGATTCTCGTCTTCCAATTGTTGGATTTTGAAAATATTGTTACAAGATTCTTTAGTCTTGCAGTAATCTTGGTACTTTTTAAGAAAGATATCTTTCATGGCTTTCCAATACCTAATACTAGATTCTCCCAACCCCATGAACCATCTTAGTGTAGAGTCCTTGAGGGTGGCAGGAAAGAGTTTCAGTTTCTGGGCATCTTGTAAGTAATTGTAGCTCCTACACAAGATGTCGAATTAAAATAGGAAGGTACCTGGATCTTCACTACTTTTACCATAAAATGTGGGCAGTGTTGAGAGAGGAATATTTTTCATATTGACATTTGGTGTGGTGTCTAAAATTGGAAACCCGAAGGTAGTTTCAGCTTGGTTTCCATCTTCTTCTTCCTCCTCGTGTCTTACATTGTTGTGATCCCCCTGATCATCCATATTGGTTTGGTTTCCAAAAAGAGAGTACCTATGTGGTTTTATCTTTGAAGAAAACAAGGTATCCCTCTGATGGGAAGGTCTTCCTATTGTTTGGGTGTCTAGGACTCTACTCGAGCTGGTTGAGATTGGTGCCAAAGTTTCCATGTCAATTTGAGAGATAATTACATTGGTTGAACTACCAAAAAATATATTCACATGTTCAGGGTCTATGGTGTCTTAAAAGTTATGATCTCTTGGTGGTGGTGTAAAAGAAAAGGTTCTATTGTTTGGTTCTGCAGAAGGCTCGAGTGGTCTTGCCTCTTTTCCCACTATTACTGATGCTTCAATTTTTTGTTCTGTAGTGCTCCTTGTCTTAGTCTCTTCAGAGACTACTTTATCTCTTTAGGTTGAGCTAGCTCATGTTTTTCAGTATCGGTCTACGGAATTTATGAGTGGAACGTTCCTTCCCCCAAAATGGTCGGAAGGAACCTTGGTTGAAAGATCTGATTTAGATTTAATGTATCTCCCTTTTGGGTCTCTAGGTCTGTTCATGAAAGCAAACAAAAACAAAAAGAAAAACTACCATTGGGTTTGGGGGAGCCTGCAATAGTAGATGCTTAGGTTCTTACCTCTCGTATTAAAGTTCCCCCGCCACCAATCTAATGCTAAGGTTTAGAAGGAATCTATTTCCTAACTATTTCCTACCTTGAGACAACTTCTTGGCAACGACGCCAAAAATGATGGGTGTTCTATATGCACTAAAAACAAACTAAAACCCCTCAATTAAATTGTCAATCTAGGGTAAATAAACTTATAGTTGTAGCACTATACGTGTCAAGGAAGAAAGGCTAGAGGTAGTATAGTCTAACTAAGGAAATGGGCTATCTAAGGGCTAATATATTTAAGCAAAGACTATTAATGATCAAACCATACTAAGAAACTTAAACTATGTACCCTAAGTAAATTTTGAACAAAGGATTGATGGATAGTCCTAAGAAAGAAAATGAAAACCCTACTTAAAGCAACTAACTTAATCATGACAATAAGAAAAAGAAAATTATCTACCTAATAAGAAGTCACAATAGCAAACTATTTTAATTAACCTATTCAAATTCAATAAGCAACTATCCTATTAAAGCAAGTAAACAAGCAAGAAACTACCCTATCAAAGCAAGTAAACAAGAAAGCGACTACCCTATCAAAGCAAGTGAACAAGCAAGCAAACAACTAACTAGCCTATGATAACTTCTACAGCAAGTAAACTAATTAAGATTACGCAATAAGCGACTAATTAAGCTAAGAAGCAATTCACCTCTATTCTTAAATTAAACTTCACAATTACTTCTAATTTACAAAAGGAAATCTTAACCTACTAGATTCAAAGCATCATGACAATGAAAGTAATTAACAACTATTCTTTAATCTATGATAAGAAAACTATTCTTTAATATACCAAAGCAAGAAGACTATCTTCTAATCTACAAAATCAAGGAAACTATCCTTTAATCTACAAAAGCAAGGAAACTCAATTATAGTGTTGATGGTTATGTCTCCGATGTCTTATAATATGACGATGGCACTTAACAATTAACGATAACTCAAGAGGGATAAACTCAATATTAATTTCAATAGCAAACTGAAAAGTGTGAATCGAACAATCCAATGAGAACTTAGACATTATAGATGCAACATCAACTATCCTGCATATCCATGTGATTATTCAATCATGCATTAATCATCAATAGTATAAAAACACTATTCTAGTAAATTCAATTGCATTCTATGATAATTAAGCAAATTCATACTACTTAGATTCATAACTGAAAACTAAACTCAATAATCAACTTTGAATTAAAATTGAAACCTAAATCTAGAAAAGGAAATTACATGAAAATAAACTCAACTAATTATATTCTAACAATTCAAATTGCAAAAGAGGAAATACTCATAAAACAGAAATTAAATACTATTTCAGCATATGAAAATAAGCAAACAAACTAACAATTAAATGAGAAAAACTAAATAGCAATTAGATAAGAAAACTAACAACTATCCATTCACTGAAACTTGCCAAAGAAACCATGAACTAGAAACTTTGTTCTAACTCTGTTTTTAAACTCTGTTTTAAACTATGTTTCAGCATAAAGAAAATTTATTCTATCATCTAATTACACACAGGATTAGTATCTAAGGTTTCAATATTATCTCCTATCAACTAGCAGAACATTGCATATTAACAATAGCCTCAATAATAATMTGCAAAACTGAACTAAACTAATTAAATTATAAACAACAAGTTATACAGTAAAGAAACATAATGAAAAACTCATGTACAGGAAATGAATAAAATGGCAACTACACTACTCAATTCACAAGMAAACTAATTGGATATTCACCCAGACTGTTGGTGGACCCCCCAGCAAGTTGTGGCTAATCTTCAAAKACAAACCAYGAGCTCAATAACACGAATTCAAAATTAAAATAAAAAACGCGGTCTTTACACARTTTTAGAAAAATGTATATGAAAATAGCAAAACAGAGTTGAATTGTCTTTTTCTCTCTAACTCTATMTGTCTGACCACTGAGGTGGTATTTATAAGTTTACAAGCTGAGACGTCGACCACTGGAAGGGTCGATCTTCTCTAAAAACAACAAATCGCATTTAATATGCCCTAACTGTCAGTGGCATCTAGAAATAAGGYGAGCCAATAATTTCCCAGCATAACAACCCAAATCGAGTTGTCAGAAGCTCAATAGTTGGAGGCCAGGAGCACAAGAAAAACCCATGTCTCTGATTCAYCCATCGTTGGCCTCTGATATGATAACCGCCAAATTTCCCATGGTTTTAGTGTAGGACGGAGTGCTGGACAAAGTGTCGGATGGAGTATCGGATGTAGAATTGAAAACCATGAACTGCTCCCAATCCATTCATAATTTCAGGAAATTGTGCAATTTTAAGAGTTTTAGGGAAATACCAATCTTTCATTGGTTCAATTTTCTTAGGATCCACATGTACACCATACTTGTCAACAATATTACTGAGGTATCTACTTTAGAATATTTGAAAGCACATTTACATTGTTTGAGAAAGAATTTGTGCTAAGATAGTAAGTGTAGGACTTTATCCACATGGGCCAGGTGGTCTTGTCAAGTTTTACTATAGATGAGGATATCATCAAATAATTCTAAGAAAAAATTATGGAGGAAAGGACAAAATGCATGATTCATGAGACTTTCAAAAGTGGAAGGTGCATTACACAGGTTAGAGGGAATGACCAAGAACTCATAGAGACCCTCATGAGTTTGAAATGAATTTTTTGGAGCATCGGCCTCTTTCATATGTATTTTGTGGTAGATAGAATGAATATCAAGTTTCGTAAAGTAATGAGCACCACTCAAATAATCCAAAAGGTCATTAATGACAGGAATGGGGAATTTTTCTTTGATTTTGAATTTATTGAGGGTTCAAAAATCAAGACATATGCACCAAGTGACTCCTACACCCACATTCAAGAAATATACTAAGTACCAAAAAGGTTGATTTTGTGGGTTGTGGAAATGTAAGAATTATTTTGAAGTACACATAAATGTGGGATGCGGGGTTTTGGGGATAGGGAAAGGTAAAATGAAATGAGGGGAGGACCCTACATCTACATTCAATAAATAAGTTAAGTGTCAAAAGGAAAAAAGGTTCATTATGAGTGATGCAAAAATGGGAAGGGTATTTTTGAGTGTTGTGAGTTTATGGGTTGTGGGACGTAGGTATTTTTTGGGTGAGAGGTGGCTTAGTATTGCACAACAATACTTCCACAACAAATAAAATGTCTAAGTGTTAATATTTTGTAGGGGTGGAAAGAAATAAGTATGGAACTTGCAGTGTTGCGGACTTTTGGACATGTTGACTTAGTGGTAGCCCTCTCCACAACCCGCATTTTAGAAAAAAATGACTAAGTATAGTATATACAAGGAACAAGAAAAATTACTATGGATGGACCCAAAAAAAACCTAATTGTTGATCAACAAAGGTGGATCAAAATCCAACTCCAATTGTGGGACAGTAACCCCATGTTGGTTGTTGCGAATCCAAAGATCCTTGTCCCTTGGGAAAATGGAGTCGGGTAGAAAATTTTTAGAAGGGAAAAAGGAAAAGTATTGACTAAGAATATACAAAGGAGTAAATATTTTGAAGGAATATGTATATGTTGAGAATTGGGGATTAACAAAAGAAGTTATTGACGTATTTCCCATTTATGGGAAATGCTTGAATTGTTCCTTTCATGTCTTTCAACAAATAAGAATTGAAACCAATAACCTTTTCAATATGGTATGGACTGATCCAAAGAGATTCAAACTTTGTATGAAAAGATGGTTTTTCCTTTGCTTTGTTCCATAATAGAACCAACTGACCTTTTTGAAAATTTCTTACAATAGTTCTCTTATCAAAGTATCTTTCGACCACTTGTTGTCTTATGTGCATGGTCATTACTAATTGTACTGTTTGTTCTTCTAGTTGCAAAAGTTCATGGTACCGTTTTTGTAGAGGTGAAAATTCTTCCATATCTTCATTGTTTATGGAAATGACCAATGCATTCAGTTCCAGATGTAATGGAATTATTGCTTCTTTTCCATATACCAAGGTCTATGGTGAATGTCCATTGTTTTCTTTTGGAGTGAGATGGCTTACCTAAAGCACGTCTATCAACTTCTTATGCCAATTTTTATGATTTGTTGCAATTGTCTTCTCAAGAATTTGAATCAACATTATTTTAGTTGATTTATCCAAACCATTTCCTTAAGGATAATAGTTGGATTATTTTCCCATGATAATACCATAATCTCCACAAAAATTAGTAAATTTGGACCCAATAAAAATTGAACCATTATTTGTTATGAATTTTTTAGGAATGTCAAATCTAGATAGAATGTTCTCCTTTAGAAAAAAGATCAATTGTTCTGAGTTAGGATTTCTCAGGGCCACAACTTATTTCCACTTGGAGCATACCTATACCCAAGCTAGGAATTTCCACACTAAATTCTTACCTCTAATACTGATTAAATTTACAAAATGCTCTGCATATGAACAATTTACGCAATCTAACAACATAAAATGCAAGAATAAATATAGTAGTAGTTTCATAACAGAATTGGCATAAAATACACACAATAAATATCATGCAAACACATAAGAACACTTATCTTTTGAAATAGTTACCAACTGTGTGTAGACCTCAGACGTTCCTCTTATCCATAGACTCTGCTACTCATAAACTCTCAACAACAGGTCACCCTTAAGTTGGGGATAGAAACTCCACCAGGGATGGCTTCCTAAACCATAATAAGGTTTATCAACACAATAACACTCAGTTTAAGGTGCCAACTATTGCAACTATCCTATAGTCTCACATTTCCCTCATCATGTCCCACCCGAGGAATTGTTCCCCTTATCTKCTCAACAGTGCTTCGGTTGCCCCATTTCCATTCTAGGGATTCATCAACAGGTCGAAAAGAAAGCCTTAGATCTTTGCAGCTATTGTAGAAAAACCAGGGAACAATTTCTAGCAGTTCTTTCACCYAGAGAGAATGCCCACAAGCGTGAAAAGCTGCTTCTTCAAAGTAGACACGGGCCTAACAACCTGCTCCTTCAACTCAAACCTCCAAGGATCATCTGGTTACAAGCAGCTGCAAAAKATCCCAAGTATTATTATGGATATAGATGGAAATGAGGTATGGATGGAAAGCATCAAAAACAAAGTGGAAGAATGATGAGTGAATTATGGAAAATGTACTAAGTTCTTTACTTTTTATGTACAAGTTCCCAGCTTGACACTTGTCATGTTGGGAAATACATGGGCCCATGGTGATATGTTCCTCCCACTTATGAACTTAGAATAAATAAGTATCCCATAAATTGGAGGTTAGGAAATATTATTATAATATTTCCTTGGCTTAATCCCCCCTTGGCTTAGCCCCCTTCCTAAACCCTTAGCCACCTTTCCCTTTAGTGGAGTTTTATCCCCCCATACTCTTTTTATTAGTTGGTCTGCAGCAATAATGTATTTATATTAATATCAAGTGTGATTACATATTATCCTTTTAGTATTTTGGCTCTCCGGCCTAATAACCACATAGACACTCTGACCTCAAAACATATTTACAATGGCACTCTAGCCCAAAATATCATGGCTCTCCATCATATATGTACATTTACAATTGGGTTTTGACCTAGGGATATTACATCAATTTGTGAAATAGTTAGTTGTAGTGAGGATATATGAATGTCCTTTACTAGATTTTGGGTTTATAGGCCAATTACATCCAAGCCCCATTGTGAAAATGGTTCTTCAACTAATATAGACTATAGTGGAATCGTTTCTCTTTTCATCTTTCCTGAAAATTTTTGGCATGGGAGAAATTTTTGAATCATTGAATAAGCATCTTCGAACATGGTTGGCCAATAATAACCAGCTCGAATGATTATGTGAGCAGTTACAATAGGTAAAAAATTTCCACCACAAAATCCCTTTTGAAACTCTTGCAATATTGTTTTGCCCTTTAAATGATCTAAACATCTCAATAGAATACCATCAAATATTCTTCTAAAGAGAACTCTTAAAACTAATACATATTGTTTGGTCTTCATCTTTAAAGATCTCCTTTCCATAGGAGACATTCCAACAGGAAATTGGCCAGCATTCAAATAAAATATTATGTCTTTATACCATTTAGATATTGTTATAGTTGAAATTTATATGATGACACCACTTGTAATGGGAGAAGAAATATTTTCATCTTCAATTCCATTCATGGATGGAGGAAATAGTCTCTTCTGAAGAAAATAAATATAATATGAAATCTTTATCAAAATCAGGACTGACAAGAAAAGGAGCAATAGTGATTGCATGTTTGATTTCTGAAAAATCCCTTTGAATTTCTAGCATCCATTCGAATTTCTTATCCTTCTTTAATAACTTGTTTATTGGCTTGAAAATTGTGGCATGATCTGGAACAAATCTTCATACAAAATTTATCTTTCCAAAGAAAGATTATACTCCCTTTCCAGATGTAAGAGGATTTAATTCAATTATTTCCTTCATCCTTTCTAGATAAATGTATATTTCTTCTTTACTAACAATATAACCAAGGAGCTTCCCTTATGATATGACAAACAAACACTTCGTTGGATTCAAAGGTATGCCATGCATCTTGCATCATTCAAAAACTTGTTTGAGATGTTTAAAATGTCTCTCTTAATTTTGAATGAAATATTAAATCATCTTGATAATCTCACATAAATTCCCCAATTAAATCATTAAAATCATGGTCCACTACTCTTTGAAAGATGAATATCTCCATTATTTTTCTTGACTACCACAGTATTTGAAATCCATTCTGACTTTCTAATAAAAAAACGTATACCATACTTTTTCAATTTCTCTAATTCCATTTTCACCAAGGGATTCAACTTTGGATTTATCATTCTTAATTTTTGCTTAAAAGAGTTTGACCCTTCTATGAGTGGTATGATATGTTGAAATATTGATTTTTCATATTTCTTTAAATCATCATAACTCCAAGAAAACATCTTGAAACTCCTTGAAAAGAAGAGTGTATTGATCAACCTCTTCAGTACTACAACTTGTGCCAAGATTTATGTATTTTGGTACATCAAGTGTAATGATGTTGATTTTCTGTGTAACATCCTCATTTTCAAACCCCAAACTAGCAATGTATATTGTAAATGTAATGTATGGTCGAGGGCCAAGCGATGTAATATGGAAATGATGTAAATTGAATAGAATGAATAAAATGTATCGCCAATTGTAGAGGGACATGGATGGAGATTTGGGGGATCAGTTTCCACAAGAGAGGGAATGGGTCCAAGGTGGGAGAGTTTACCCATGTTTAGTAAACCCAACCCATTTCTTTCTAAATTATCCTTACCATAAACCTTGCATTATCTATTTAGTGTTCTAGAGCCCAATCATTTAATTCATGTAAGAGGGTGGGTATGAGAAGTCACATCCCATCGTTATTGAGAGCATGGGGGTTAAGTACAATCAACTTGGGGAATAATGTAAGCAAACAAAGAAAGAGAAAGAGGGGAAATTCGTATGGGTAGGAGACCAAAATTACAAATTCACGTTTTTGCATGGAGAGTTGTTTTTTACATGGAGTTTTCTGGACTACAAAGGAGTTATGAGTGTTCAAGCTTGAAGGTATTTCTTGTGGGCACATTTTGCATATTTTATTAAGATAAGTGTTCTTATTTGTTGTGTTTATTCATGTTAAATTTTGATATATTTGTTGTTCATTTTACTCTAAGTCATTTTCGTTAATGCTAATTGTTGTGAGTAGATTGATGCACATGAATCTCTATTTTTATTGTTGAATGATATTATATGTATTTAGTTTTTGTTGTGCATAGTTAAAGTAGTTGCATTTACATTTTATTTAGTATGTACGGTTGAATGAGCTTGACTATCATGATGTGTATTATTTCCACATTTATAATTGGTATTAAAAAAAATTATTAGGTTGTTTTAGCAATAACATGACCCAGCTTGGGGTTGTGGGTGTGTTACAGAGTGGTATCAGAGCTTAAGTTCAACATTGGACCCATATGGGCCAAGAACCAATGTGAATATGAGAAAAAATTTGTTGCATATTTTGATCTGTGATGAATTTGGGGGAAAATGATGAAAAATCATAGTGAAATCCAAAAATTCGTGAGTAAATTCGAGTTTTGAATGTCTTAGAACTGTCGAAGAGGTTTAATGGCATCAATCGGTAGAATTGCAGAGTTAAATTCGACATGCAAGGTCAAAATTTGTGTTCTAATGGTGATCGAAAGAACTGGAAGAGTTTGATGAATCAACGACCGAGATTGTGTTTGATTTTGAAATCAACGACCTAGATTCATTATAATAAATTTAAAAACTTTTAAGGTTTTTTGGAGTTAGCAAGGTCAAGCATATCAATGACTGAGATTCATTTTTTGCAACTAGGAAGTTGAAGACGATTGATAGTCAGGATTTTCTTTCGGATCTTGGAAAATAGAGCAAACTGACGGTCAAGACTTGTCGACAGAGTTGAGTAAAGTTTTATGGATTAACGACCGTGATCATTTTGAAAGGGAGATCGATGGCCCATATTCATTTGGGATTGATCAAAAAATTTTAAGTGTTGAAGTTGGCAAAGAAAATCCATCGATGGGCGCTGGTCAAATCAGCCAATTTGGTAAATTGTTTCAGTCACCAATGGAAAACATCAATGACCGATGGTATCTTCGGACGTTTTAGTGAGGTGTTATCTCAGCAAGGAGGAATCATCAATCATCAATGGCCAACTGTAGGGTCTACTGATTCTGCAAGGTGTTTGGGTCGTCCAAAGGAAACTTTCGATGGTTGATGAAGAAAAG
>JASDQU010750793.1:20325-34008 GCA_032191745.1 Picea mariana
GAACAAGTGATTAATGATAGATACTGGGTTCTTGATGATGTCATTTTCTACAAGGACCAGATCTACTTGGTTCCAGAATCCACCCTGAAGGGGAAAATTCTGAAGGTATGTCATGATTTGCCTACAGCAGGGCATCATGGATACTTCAAAACATATAGGCAGATCAGGGAGAGATTCTCATGGAAGGGTCTCAAGGATGATGTGCTGAAACACATACGAGAGTGCACGACTTGTCAGCAGAATAAGTCTGAGCAGGCACACCCCGCAGGGCTACTACAACCTCTACCCATTCCAGAGCAGAAATGGGAGAGCATTTCCATGGATTTCATTACAGACCTCCCTAGAGTGCAGGGCAAGGATTGTATGTTTGTGGTGGTCGACAGACTGACCAAATTTGCACATTTCTTCACCATACCCACAGACTACAAGGCCATACAGGTAGCAGAGTTGTTTTTCAGGGAGGTATTCTAGTTGCACGGGTTACCCAGGCAGATAGTCAGTGATAGGGATGGGTGCTTCATCAAATCATTTTGGCAGGAGCTTTTCAGATTGACAGGCACAGAGCTAGCCATGAGTACCAGCTACCACCCATAGACAGATGGGAAGACATAGATCGTCAACAAATGGGTGGAAGGGTATATGAGGAACTATGTGGGGGGGTAACAACGCACTTGGGTGAGATGGTTACATATGGGTGAGTATTGCTACAACAAAACTTACCATATTTCTATCAGGATGTCACCATTCAGGGCATTGCATGGATACGATGCACCCTCCTTTATAGACACTGTGTTTGGGGACAGCAGGGTCCCGGGGGCCAAGGATTAGGTGGAGGAGAGTCAGAGGATTATTTAATCAGTAAGGGAGAACTTGCAGTCAACTCAAAATCAACAGAAGATATATGCAGACCGACACAAAGTTGAGTGCAGTTTTGAGGTAGGGGATTTGAATTTTCTGCGATTACAACCATACCGACAATCCTCCTTGAAGAGGAGCGGAGAAAAGAAGCTGAAGCCAAAGTTCTATGGGCCATACAAAGTCATCAGAAGGATAGGTGAGGTGGCATACGATCTAGATCTACTGGAAGGTAGCAAGATTCATAACGTCTTTCACGTCACTTGCCTTAAAAAGGCTAGGGGACAACATGCTAGCATTTCATAGGAGTTGCCACCCTTGGATGAGGAGGGTTAGTTGGAGCTAGTGCCAAAGGAGGTACTAGAGCAGAGAGAGCACAGATTGAGGAGCACGATCATCAGAGAGTGCTTGGTTAGATGGAGAGGTCTTCCAGTGGAGGATGCCACATGGGAAGAAGAGCATATCTTACAACACCCAGGATTGATGTTGCTTGAGTACAAGCAATCTCAGGAAGGGAGGAGTGTGATGTCCTGTTCCCAAGAGTAGGCCAGCAGGGAGTGACTTAGTAGTCTATATTTTCCCGTAGACTATAGTCAGGCACAAACAAGGAACAAGATGGAAAAATGAGGAGGAATTGATGGCTAAATGATGAATTAAGCCAAAATACTTAGGAAAAGTCACTTAAGCCAAGTCAACGAAGAATTAGAATGAAAAGGTGTTAAAGGGGGACTTAATTAATTAATTAATCACTTTAGGGGGAAAAGCGCCTAGCTTAAGTGAGGTCAATGGTGAATTATATTGGGAAAGGTATAAAGGGAGGAATTTGACCTAATTCCTCATTATGCATTGTTATGATTTGATGTTGAGAGTTCCCAGAGGAGGAGGAGAGCCAACCTTACTGTTTTGTGGATTTCTGGAGGAAACCACCACCATTGATCAGTTTCGGTGTTGAGAGACACACCCTAGCCCATCAGAGATACCATCCAGGTATTTCACTATACTTTTCAGGAGTATCCATTGCAGAGTGTGCAACTCAGCCAATGAGGGTGCAAGTCAGTTTGAGGGTTTGGAGAGCTGCACGAGATCCGTATCTAGATTGCAGTTTCCTTCCAACCCATTTGAGATCCATCCAGGGCACTTCTATTGAGCCATCTATCGTCAGATTCTGACAGTGGAATCTTGTAGATCGACTCATTCAACCATTTAGGACGCAACTCTTCCGGACATACATTTGGTGTTGCATGCAGAGTTTCATAGCAGATCCAGACAAATCCTTCCGACCCATTTCCTTATTTGGCGAGACGATCGTTTTGAGCCATATAGCAGCAGATTCCATTGGTGGAATCATTTGGGGTGCATCCARTGCTMCAGGAGGTGYGCAAACCCCCAGGGTCCAGATCCAGTGCCTTAGAGACCAGATTCAAGATCTAACACTCACCCATTTCAGTTTAGAGGCCAGGGTGCTTCTTTTGGAGCAATTTCCAGCGTATTTCGATGGTCTAAACTTCCGAACGAGTTTCCCAGCTGGTAGCGGTTACCATACTTCATCGGAATCACATATTTTCGTCGATCTATCCGTGCAAGCATCAGATCTACTATCATCTTCTGATCACGGGTATTTTTATGTTATTTGATTGTATTCCAGTGTCAATCCATGAGATTTGGCTGACGTTTATATTCTATATTTTCAGTAGGCTATTGTATTTCCATGCTTGAACCGTATAATACATGATATTGGGCAGTTGATGTTCTTTGCTTCTGCATGCATCCTTTATATGTTGTTTAAACCATAAATATGCAACATGCACATGCAATAACCCACATGCACATGCAATAACCATCAAGATCTCAAACATACAACTAAAACACATCCATAAACCCCCAGTGTATCATATCTGCAAGACATAATAATAGATCAGTAACAAATATCTTGATCAACGAGATCAGGGATATTTCAGTGACAAAGGTAGAGTAATTTTTTGCATGTGCTAATATTAACTTATGAGGTTGATTTTGGAAGATTTTTCATGGACATATATTTTTAAATCGGAATTTTCATCAATGTGGAGTTCTTTAAATTGGGGATTTATTGAGCAATGATAAAGAGTATCAACGTGTCCATGATTGTGACAGCGGGTGTTTATAGAATTTAATATAGGATGTCATTTATCATCACACATCCCAATGCGTACAAGTCCAGACAACCCAAATGCGCACAACACCATTAAATCTTTGGAGAGAAACTTTGAATGCACACAGTCACCGAAACAACCGAAACAATAATGCTTCAAACTTCACGTCCATTAAAATCACAGAAATATATATATATATATATATATTTTATTTAAATAAAAATTATTAATATGATGCTGCTATGTTTAACATTGAAAAAAAAACAAAATTAAAGTGAAACTACCAACTAATAGGTAGTCAAGCCAACGAATTATATCCTCGCCAGGGACTAATAATAGGATGTCAAAAGACTTTAAGGATGAAGATAAAACTATAGTCCCTACAAGTACAATGCTCCTTCATCACGTTTTTTCATAAAAATAAAAGTGGCTTTCTCGAAACCCAAAAATATAAATATGTCCATAAAAATACATGATCATTGTACAACTCAAAATTGTGTGGATAAATAAAAGTCTTCTAAAAGGTTTTGGAAACCTCTCGAAGATTCTCTACTAACTTGGCACCATAAAAATATATGGACATTGTACAACTCATAATGTGTGGATAAATAAAAGTCTTTTAAAAGGTTTTGGAAACATATGGAAGATTCTTTACTACCTTGGCACCACTCTAGCACAATAGAATTGTACCACATACGAAACACACGTCAAAGTGCAGTGTCAATATGTCCTAATGTATCAAGATTGTGGATTTCACATGAAGATGGTGGAGGGCACATGTGATCAGCCTTAGTGTTGACAAATGCTTTAAGATGGTAGCATAATGTTGAATGGATCTTTATCTCAAAAATCTATTTTGACTTATTTGTAAATGGGCATTTATTATAAAAGTTGACTCATTGATTGTCCAAAATTAAGATAGTTAACCATGAGGGTTTGATAAAACAATGTAGTTAGCATTTAGGTTTTGTTCCAAATTGTATTTAAGGATATAGGAGGGACTTTTTAGAATTACATTTTATCATGTAAATCTTGTGATTAAGGGTAGGACATGATCCAAGTTGTTATTTTGTGGACATGTTATTTTGGGGAAGTTTGTCTTCTTTGTGATCCGTGCTCACAGTAAGCAGAAGGTCGTTGCCATATCCATGGCCTCTACACAACACCTCTCTTTGCAACAAAAGAAAGTGGACGGGATCGTGGAAGAATATAGAGACATCTTCGCCTCACCTACAGGGGTACCGACACACTGCCAAGTCAAGCATCCAATTGATCTGACCACCAACACACCTCTACCTAATGGACCAGTCTATCGATGCTCGTTGATGGAGAATGACGAAATCAGGCATCAAATCCAAGAGCTTCTTCAAAAAGGGCACATCAGACCCAACTCCTCTGGAAGCCTGATTGTACAGGTGTAGAAGAAGGATGAGACTTGGCGACTCTCCATTGCTTATAAAGCCTTAAACAAAATAACAGCCAGGAACTGCTACCCCATTCCCAGGATTGATCACCTTCTTGATCAACTCAAGGGGGAAAAGTTCTTCAGCAAGATTGACCTGAAGTCTGGCTACCACCGGGTTCCCATCGAACCAACCGATATCTTGAAGACAACTTTCAAGTCTAAAGAAGGTTTCGACGAATGACTAGTCATGCCCTTTGGCTTAAAAATTACACCAACCACTTTCATGAGGTTGATGGACGATGTATTGAGACCCTTCACCAACTCCTTTATGGTTATATATTTTGATGACATCCTCATCTTTAACAAAACGTGGGAGGAGCACATGCATCATATTCAATAGGTTTTGAGCACTTTGCGACAACACAAGCTTTATGCCAACTTGGAAAAATGCTCTTTTGGCATGAACAAGGTCCAATACCTGGGATACACTGTTGATGAGCATGGGGTACATGTTGATCCAGCTAAGATCCAAGTCATCTATGACTGGCCAGCCCTGACCACACTAACCGAGCTTCGGAGCTTCTTGGCACTCGCCAATTTCTACCGACGGTTCGTGTTGGGATACTCCCATATTTCCTGGGCCCTCGGCCAGGTGACCAAGGATGGTGGTAGGGCCAAGTTCATGTGGGGGAAGGAGTAGCAACGAGCATTCAATGATCTGAAACATCGTTTGTGCTCATCTCTAGTACTCTCCATGCCCAATCTGACTATGCTATGGGCGCAGTTCTCACTCAGTACGGGCATCCGGTGGCATACCATAGTGAGACACTCTCTGATGTTGTCCGGAAATACCCCACCTATGAAAAATAAATGTATTCCATTGTACAAGCATGTCGTCAATGGAAACATTACATTTTGGGGAAAGAGACGATCATACACACTAATCACAAGCCTTTGCAGTTCATACAGACACGGGGGAAATTGCAGAATGACCGGCATTAGAAGTGGTCCACCTACCTGCAACAGTTCCATCTCAACATCAAGTATAAGAGATGTATCTCCAATGGTGTCACTGACTGCCTCAGTCAACCTTCTGTAGCTGCACTCACCACTATGCTCCATTCTTGTGGACATTAAACATCGGAGTGGCCCCAAATTTACCAACAAGATCCAGACTTCACCACCACATATCAACTCTTGGGTACAGGCACCATTGTCATTGATTTTCACATTTAGGACGGACTCTTATGCCACCTATGCCATCTCTGTGTTCATACAAGTGAGCGTGCAAAGATGATTTGGGAAGCCCACTACAGTCGGGTGGCAAGACATTTCGGCATAGAGAAAACTGAGGTTGTTCTTCAGAAACATTTTTTTTGGCAAAACTTCAACATGACGTCAAAAAATATATCAGATCTTGCATTTCCTGTGCCATTGCCAAGCCAACCATCAATAAGCAAGGCTTATACACCCCTCTTCCTATTCTTGAGAAGCCATGGGAATCTATCTCCATGGATTACATGTCTAGTTTGTCGTCCACCAAGCACGAAAATGATTGCGTGTTTGTGGTCGTTGATCAGTTTTCGAAGATGGCCATCTTCACAACCTGTAAGAAGAATGTCACAGTGGAAAATACTACCAAGCTCTTCTTCGAATGAGTTTGGGTCCACTTTGGGATCCCACAGACCATCATCTCCAACCAAGACAGCAGGTTCCTCAACACTTTTTGGTCGAGTCTCTTGTCTCTGTTGAACACCAAGCTCACAAAATCCACTTGTTTCCACCCCCAGACCGATGGCCAAACCGAGGTCGCCAATCAGATGATTGTGCACATCCTGTGCATGTACAATTCTAAGCATCCTCATACATGGGACGAGAGTCTCCCATATGTCCAACACAGTTAAAACATGGCTCTCCATAGTTCCACTGCCCATATCCCATTTCAGGCAGGTCTGGGATTCCAAACCTTGGGACCCATTGATTTTGCACTTCCTCTTGCCACCACACAGACCAAATATTCCCTTGATCAGTCTACGATCGACAAAGCCACCAGTTTCATTGAGAGGATTCAGCACATCTGCTAACAGGTCCAGGAGATTATGCAGAAATCCAATGCTAAGTACAAGCAGCGACATGATAAACACATGGTACCACACCAATTTTAGTTTGGCGACAAAGTTTGGTTACATTTGCAAAAGGATCATCTCACCAAGCCCCATCGGAATCTTCACCCACTTTGTTATGGGCCTTAAACTATCACCAAGGTGGTGGGTAGCAATGATTTTGAGCTCAACACTCCACCCTTCCTTGGTCTGCATCCAATATTCAATGTGGACCTCCTTTGGCCATATTTTCCTCCATTATTGGACACCTCTGAGATCACCAAACGGTTGACACCAACAGAGCTCAACCTTGATTGCATGGAACAAGCATCCACCGATCAGATAGTGGACACATAGGTCAAGGGCACTTGCCAGCAACAGATCCAACTTTATAGGGTTGTCAAGGCGGGGTAACTCGTACACAAAGGCAAGTGGCTCACCTGGGGCCAAATCTAGCAAAAGTTTCTTCACTTGATGGGGGAAATCAATGCAATGGAGACCATTGCTTCCCAAGGGGGGAGGATTGATCCAGGTGGATATTGGTGGCCACCCGCCTATTCCAAGTGGCTCCTCATGTCTGTTTTTTATTCAACATGTCTTTATGTACTGCTTTATAATTGTGCGTTCTACCCTTCTAGGGATGTCTGAAGCCTCACACATTATTCAGGTGGCCTCTCGCCTAATCCAATTGGCTTATTTTGTATGTTTTCATGTCAGCACATCTTGTTGTACTTCCAGGGTTGTTTTGGCCCCCTAAATGTTGTTTTTTTGACTCGCCATAGTCAAACTATAGACAAAGTCACAGTCTGATGACATAATGTGTAGTTCTCTGAAAGACCTTTCCAACGGGCTATCACACGCCTAAAACAGAGGTCGTATGAAAAATTTATGACCCTAGGAAGTTGAGGTACCAAATTACACCAACTTACCCGTAGGGCCCACATGACTTTTGACGTTTCACCTTCTGGGGTTAGGTTTTTGGATGTCTATGGTTTTGGAATTCACGAGTAATATGAAAAGGGCCTCTGAAGCCTCATTGTAATCCAATCTACTTAGACGGATGCGCGTAGCAGCCACATCTCTTCTCAGAGATAGCTACCACCATTCGAGCAAGTCTCAGTTTTGTAGTTTTACAGTTTCAACCTATTTCATTATTTAATAGAAGATATTGTTCACTGGATATTTGTGTTATTCTTACTATCTCTATGTTTATGATATTCAATCTGTTAATCAGTTCATTCCGCTCCTAAATCTGGATCAGAATATATTGAGGTGATTTTATTGTTTCATTCGTATAGACTTTATAAATATAGGGAGTAATCATCTTTAGTCAATCTTCAAAATCACGTTATTCTTCCAATGCCTGTTTTGTTGTTGTTGACATGCTTCATTTCTATCAAACGATCATCTTCTCTTGCATGGAGGAATCTTAAATTTTCCATAGGGTCAGGTTGAATCTGTGTGCATGTTCCAAACTTTTTCTATGAATGTCCCAAATATGAGAAACTTCCTTATCTCTTTCCATTTGTGCCATTTTCCCCTCCTGGAATCACTCTTGTTCATATGCTTATAAGTCTTCTTCTACTTTTATTTCATAGTTAAGTTGTGTACCTAATGTAACTCAACTCCTAACATCCACTATAGTGGTCCTTTGACTATCTAATTCCAAAGTTAGGGCTTATGCGACTTATAGACCTATTGATTTTTCTGCAATAAGTGGTTATCCACATGTGATTCCAGAAAATGCTTTACAAAAGTTTCCTTGTTTTCAAGGTAATAATGTGGTTGATGCTAGGTGTCATGTTTACAGGGTTTCTCATTGCTTTGATAAAGGGTGTAACACTGCTTGGCATGAATATGTGGGAATGAAATTGTTTATCTTGTCCTTTGATGATGATGATATTGATTGGTTTACAAAACTTAAGGATAAACATGTTAAAACTTACAAAGAATTTACTAATGTTTTTATGGAAAAATGGAAGGAGAAGGAACCTCCAGATATAAAAATAGCCGGTTTCGATATTAAGATAGATACTCCCGTCAAGGAATTAATAGAGGTTATTAAATCCACAAAATTCATTTGTGTAAATCAGTTAAAAACCATGAAACCTCACCTTTCCAGTGCAAGTAATTACATTGGATATTCAGATCTTATAGAGATAGAAATTCACAAAGAGCATAAAGAAGAATTTCATTTGGAAATTATGGAAGAGATTGATGATGAGTCATTGGTTGATCATGAGGAATTTAAGTTTCAAGTTTTTGAATATCCAGATAATTCAAATCCCCACCTGCCTTCTGAAGAACCCATCTCTTCAAAGAAGATATTCGACAACCTTGATGAGAACAATGAAGTAGTTTCCTTGATAGTTCCACTTCCAACCTCTCAACCATAAAATTATTCGATACAAGATAATGGGAATATGGGGCCCAACTTCATTTTACAAATTCCAGATCATTATGAGCAGTGGTTGGCCTTCCATCATGGCAGTCTAATTCATAAATTCATAAAAAATTTACAAGCCTTGCTAGACTGCGATGTTTGGTTGAATACATAAAGACACATGTTTCTTGGGTGGTCTATTCTCAAGAAAAAACTCCAAGTTGATAAGGCTTGGAAAAGGATCTTCAACGAGTCATCCCGGGCAAGGATGTTTCAAATATCTGAGGTCTTATTTCATTCATGACATGGCCGGTCCTAATTCTTTCCATCTTAGCCATTTGGATGGTGAACCCTCAAGCTATTTTTCAAATGATAAACCATTTGGTGTCCAAAGGGGCACCCTCTATAACATGTCTCTAACCTTTCTCCTTTGATTATTTCAGTTTTGTCATTATTTCATTTATGTACATAGTTCATTGTATAATCATTCCATTTATTTGGTTATTTTCAATGCCATTTAATTTATTTATTATTCTTTCCACACATGTACTTATGTTGGTTATTGGTGAGAACTTTGTTTTGTAGATTCGAAGATTCTTACATGCTCTCCTACCCAAAGATTGAGCACACGTCCCTATGTGAAGCCAGATGTTTACCACCTATTTCAACTAGGTGTCAATGTCATGTATCATGAATATATGTACCTTGTGGTACGACAAGTTTGAAGACTTATGGCTCAACAGGGCAATTTTGCCCCCCCACACTTCTTTCTATGTCCACATAATGTATGCTCCTCTACGTGGGATAATTTTGTAATATGTTAGCATGGGTCAAGATTTAATAATTTATTTTCATAGGACTTTATCACTAGGGAAGTTCTCTCATCGAGTGTTTTCTTCCTCAGGTAATTAATCTTGCTTTTCAACGATTTTAATTACTCTTGATTTTTTCACTCAATAATCCTCCAAAGTGGTGAAATACGTTCTAATGATCGAGCCCAATGGGTGAATAAGGTCTAAATATATTTTAAATGACCATGCTAGACATCTCCTAGAGTCTTGTGAAATTCCGTTAGGTTTTGATAGTATTTTTTAATAATTAAAATTTTCTGTAAATTGGAAATTTTAATTATTTTTGATGAAAAATGTAAAAAATTGGTCCTTATGGATTTTGTATAGGAGTGTGAGTACTAAAATCAAATGGATTATGACCCCGTACACCATTGGACCAAATTTCAGCTTAATTGGACAAGTTTTTCTTGGTCATTGTCCATGAGGAGTCCAAGTCAATCAAAAGTCAACAAATAATTGGCTAAGGTAAAAAGCCAAAAAATTGTAAAAATGTCTGAAGTCACGAGAGAGAGTGGGGAAATGATTTGTAATGTATTTCCTAAGTTGGAAGAGTGATAATCCACTTAGAAGACACGCCCATCCCAAGTCAACAACCAAAGTGAGTCTCCCTAGTGAGAAGTGTGCCTCCCTTCTTCATGAACTTAAGGGAAAATAAAAATTAAAGTGAAAAAGTGTCTAAAACCCTAAGTGAACCATTCCTATAGACTAACCTCATGTTTGAACAAGAGGAACTKGGTTCCCCCCCTTCACACCTCACCCATMAAACCCTAACTCACTACCAAAACCTTAAAAGTGYGCCCTCCTTGACTTGTTCTCTCTCTCTTAGATGGGTGACACTTGTAACTCATCCAAGAAGGGTCTCTCATCTTTCCCTTSTTTAAAAGGAAGCCCCTTCTYCTCATTTTGACATGAGTTTACACAACAACTCTATTATGCCAAAATCTCTCCCCACTCTCTCTCATTCTCTCCCATTTTCTCTTGTAATTTTTGGTGCCATTTGGTAACCTTTATTGGAGCAATGAAGTGAAGCTTTGGAGGATCTCTTGGTGTTCTCTTGGTATTCTTGGTGCATTCTTAGTGCTTTTGGATTCTCTTGTATGGTATTTTCATTTGGTGAGGTAACATTGTAGATTTTGTTTATCTTTGTCCCACATTGTTTTACTTGAAGAACCCTAAGCAAAGTATGTTGCTAGGGATAAATCTGTAGTAGTATTGTTATAGGTTTATGTGATTTGCTTTTATTAGTGTTTGCAAAGTATTTTGTAGGCCTTTTAAAAGATCTCACCTTCTTGCCTCATTACGTAGCAAGGGTTTACAAATTTGCAGGTTGTCAAAGCTTGGAGGAGGAACTCCAAAGGATTCATTTCATTTGATATAATTTTCTGTTTTAATTTTAGCCTTCTATTTACTTATTTTCTGCTCATATTATCATTCAAATCTTGCTAAAAAATTCAATCTTTAAGTTCATATTTTTTTTGTAAATATTTATGTACATATACTAACTCAAAACTAACATTTTGTGGTGATTTTTAGTATTTTCCAGCAAGCTTTCTTTGTTGTTTTATGCAGGTTTTCATCATAAAAAGAAGAGGTGCTACCCAAAATAGGAAACTAGAGGCTCAAGAGAACATTACTAAGATTTGGTGCAAAGCCCCGCTCTCTCTCTCACACACTTTCTAAAAATATTGTAAGCAACCCAAGAGAGTCTCTTGAGCTTGCATTTCTTTTTCTTTCCAAGTTTAAAATCTGTAAAGTAATTTTAATTGTTTTCCCACACCTTGCATTGTGCTTGGCTCTGCCATCCTTGCAAAATCGTGCCGGCTAGGATTATATATTTTTTGGATTTTTTCTTTAATTAATTTTGTCCACCTTTGCCACAAAATCAAAAGGATTTGTCCTCCACCTTGTGCCAAATTAGTGTGGTTAGCTTGTTTAAGTTATTTATTTTAATCAATTTTTTGTTTGTCCACACCTTGCATGTGAGTGGTTATGCCATCCTACAAAATCATGCTGACTAGTGCTTAAAATTTTATTTTGGAAAAGTAAACAAATTTACCCCTCCTTTGCCCCATATTCGCTCCCCTTGTCACTTTGTGGATCTTGGGTAATAAGAAAGGGCAAAGGATTGAGTGGATAGTTTAATTAGGCACCCATTTCTATTATTGTTTGGCCACTAAAATAAGGTGACTTGTGGAGGCTAGAAGGGGTTGAAGCCAGGGACAATTTCACGGCTCTAAGTCTCCTCCTTGTTAAGTGCCCAAGCACGTTGGAATTAACCTGTGGATCTAGGGGAGAACCTTGTTGTTCTTCTTATTGAGCACCCAACATTTCCTCTTGGCTAAGGGATAAGGACTTGGGGTAGTCACATAGCTTAGGCTTGCAACTCCTCACATCTAAACCACTAAGTTAAAAAGAAACTTAAAACTAACTAAGAGCAACCTAAACACTTGCAATTCTTATTTCAATAATTTATTTTCAAGAATTTACATTCTATTTATTTTCTGCAAGTTATTCACATTATTTTTTATTTCCTATTCAAGCATTCTTTAATTCTTTGGGAAGTAATTGTTTATATGTAAAGTTATTTTGTGAATCATTGTGGATAAATTTATTGTTTTATTTCAAGTTGTAAAGATACCTTCTTGGGAATATTTGTTCAATGAATAGAATTTAATAATCTTTAGGCATTGGTCTACTTGTAAAATAAAGGTTTTCTTGTCATTAAAATATTGCATATGGAATTGGTTGATTGTCATTGGGTTGGGTAACATTAATCAAAAACTTAATTAACACCTATAATTTTAATAAAACATTCACATAGTTTAATAGGGTCTACCCCCCTTGGCTTCCCTAGGAGTGAGCCTAGACAAAAGGAGTCTAGATTGAGGTGACAATGGGTCTAGATTCAGGTTCATTCCTCCAAGGACACACCAAGTGGGTTGGAGACTTATCCACATTTGTAGGTGTGTATTAGGATGAAAACATTGTGCACACATGACCATCCACATGTTAGGATTTTCTTCTTACGTGGATGACCGTTGTGTTTTTTGCACCCTTTGGGATCATTCCAAGAAACGAAGTTGGGAACCCTAGAACCCAAAGCAAGAATCATACCACCTCTCCTCTCGCATGCAAACCCTACTAGGTCCACCAGTCATGCAAACCATGCTAGGTCCATTAGTAAACATTATTCAAAATTGTTGAACTCCATGCTAATGAAGGGTTTCATTATACTACACTTGGTTATGGACTGCCACAATAACATTGTATCCTTTATTCACATGAATGGTTGGGCCCAGTAACTTCCCATTCATAGTTATTACATTTTGCATTTGCTCATCCCTTTCGACTATATCCATGATAACTAAGGATATTCACATAGAATAGAGGCACACGAGGGTTTTTGACAACGACAACAACCTAAGAACACCCACATTACTAAGTATATTTTCTCCACTATCGTACCAAACTCTTTAAGTAGGGATTGGGTAACCAAAAACTGCTTAGAATACACGACCGCATATCCCAATCTTGTCCCCCATCTCGAGGTGGTCCATTTACTAGTATTTCATTGTGGGAGATGAAGTTCCCATAGAAAAGAGTTTGGATATAATTCTCTATTCAAATTTTTTAATTTTGAATAATTTTGCAAATACTTGGACTATGTATTATTTAATCTGGAATTCCTTCCACGATTTGTCTAGAATAATTTTTAATTTTTTAGATATTTACAGTTAAATTGACGTCTCTTAATATGGTACCATAATCAAACACTAGACAAACGAGGAATATTCCACCTGTATCAAAACAAAGAGCATAATATGCATTACACCTTCTTGTGGAGTCTCATGCAGAGTCCTTGGTTGATCTAGGTTGTGGATTTGGAAGTTTATTTGATGCTTTGTTAGAACATAAAACTGACTTGGTATATATTGTTGGTGTCGACATTTCATAG
>JASDQU010750793.1:37957-49110 GCA_032191745.1 Picea mariana
GATAACTTTCATGGTGTGGACATAATCTCTCCCAAGGAGAAAAGTAAAATCCAAGGGGTCATGAACTACCATAACATCAATATAGACAATTTTCCCTACTAAAGTAACATGCAATTGTGGAAGGATACCTAAAGGTTCAGTGATTTATTTTTTAAAAGCTAACAAATTATGGGTGACCAACATGAGCTGAGGATAACCTAAAGCTTGCCAAGCAGTTGAGGATAAAATACTAACGGAAGTGCCTTTGTCGACAATAGTATGAGGAACGTCCCTACCACAAACCTGAACAATGATTTGGAAAGCTACGTAGGAAGGAAGATGAGGTCTAGTTATCTCATGCCAATAAAAAATATTGGCCTCACTACTTGGACGGGGTTCTATAATAGAAGGAGAAATGCCCCCTTGTACGGAAGAATCAATATTAACAAGGAAAACATGAGCAGTATTTATTTCACTCTCTAACGGGAGATTGGGATTGAATGATGATGGGATTAAATTGATCACTTGGTGAATATCACTCTCTAAGGGGAGAGCAAGATCAACCAATGATGGAATCATATCGACCACTTGATGAACGACACTGTCTAAGGGGAGAGAGGGATCGACCAATGATGGGATCAAATCAATAACTTGGATTTCACTCTTCAAAGGATGAGTGGGATCGACCGATGGTGGGACCAAATCGATCACTTTGACTTCACTTTTCAAGGGAAGAGTGGGATTGACCGATGATGGAACTAGATCGACCACTTTGACTTCACTCTTCAAGGGAAGAGTGGGATCAACTACTTAATCAACCAATGATGTTTTGGGAGAAAACATATGATAATCGATTGGAATTTTTTGTTGGGAAACAACAAGGTCTTCCAACAATTTCGAGGCTTCATCCATATGAGGACAAAGGTGAGTTTGATGACTACCTTCACATAACCTACAAGGAAACTTGACTCTAGTTTTCTTTCCCCCAACGTTACTAGTACTAGTTGATGGTTGGTCACTGATATGACCTACAAAGGTTGATGACATGGGTTGTTTGGAACTCATGGACCACACATCTAAAACCTTGGGAATACTAGGGAAATCCTTAAGAGGGTGGTAACCCTTACAAATCCTGTAAGGGAATTTGGGTTTGCGAGTTGTCGTGGTAGGCTTATGAACCTCATCAATATTCCCAGCCTGATTGATAGTAACTGGTTGATTGCTTCCAACATGTCCTACAGTGGTTGGAAGTTTGGCCCCTTGCATATTCTTCTTCTTAATCTTCCTTTCTTCTTCTTCTTATCCACCTGGTTACCAACTTCAGAGCTTTCATTGGGTGAAGGAGAAGAAAGGGAAGAAGGCACAATAGGTGAAGAAGGTGAAGGGTCAACATGAGGTGTATGTTCTTGGGGTGAGGGGATTACATTCGAAGGACTAGGAGAATTTGATATCACCGGAGTGGAAAACAACCATACTGGTAGCCCGATAGTGAGTCTGGGAAGAGTCAATGTGGAAATATAAGGAGGAACAACGTTTCCAAAAGAAGGAAAAATGAAATGTTCCCTAGGAAAAGGGGTTCCTTTGTTGGTAGTTCCAAATAATGATGCCATATAAACTGATTCAACCTAAGGTCCGCTAGGGAAAACAAACAACACGCGCTAAAAAATATAGGAAGCAAAAAAGAAAACAAACCTTCCCACAATGAAACCACTAGTTGGTGATGAAATCCAACGCCGCAGGATCAATATGAAAATGGGTTGAGATAAAGCGAGTGGAACAATTACATTGGTGACCTACTTAACAAGCTTACACCCTGGTGCAAGTTCCCACATGACACAATCGTGGGTTACCCTCCAAGGAGCCCAAGTGAGTTTAAGCAATGTTCGTTCTAGGTATAACAAAGACTTTCCCCTTCGCCATCACCTTGTGTATTAACCTTAAAGATTATGGCCATTGAGTCTAGCACTTACAAAAACAAAATCCCATGGAAATAATCGACAGTAGGGTATACACGCAAGGGAAGGGCCGAAACCAAAACCAATGAAGTGGGGTTAGTTACTCCATTGGCTCTGATGTGACCTCTTGATTGACCCTTGTGTGATAAGGGCTACCCAGGACAATGATGTGGAAAATGGATTTCTCTCCCTAACTCAGGATTTTTTTTTTTTTTTATAGCTTCTGATAGTTATCTTCACCACCTACTCCAAATCCCTATAACTAATCTAATTTAGATTTGTAGAGCCCTAGAAAGAAAAATCTCTAGATGGATTTTAATTAGCGCTTTGATTTTATGGTTGTTCGTTACTCAAAGGTATGGAAATGAAACTGCTGATATGTGGACTCGAATCTTAAAACCATGCAAAACAAAAATGAAATGAAAAAAAWTCAATTTCGATGAATGCTAACTATGGAAAGGAGAAGAGTCTTTTTCCATTCCCAAATGCATAAACCYAATGCAATGCAACAAAAACAATTCCTAAATCCCAAGAAGATGTTCAAGACAATGTTGTTAGGTAGAATGCAATCAAATCTTCTTTGTTTGGTTATGAAAAGCAATGTAATCAAATRCAATTTCTTAATACTTCTTTAATTTCAAATGAAATGAAAGAGTTCAAGGYTGATATAGAGAAGAACACRAAGTATAAAGAAGATCCAAACAAAGACACRTTCATCAGATMGAAACTGAAAGAATCAAAYGTAGAAATGACCTCTAACACTGATTCGAGCAGAGAGTTCGAAAGAAAAAAAATCACTCTAAAAATGGATTTAAAACCAAAAGATCTGAGATGAATTATTGTTGCAGTAAACCCTAACAGATTCTGAATTTACTTGATGGATAAAAAATTTCCAAAAAGAAAATTGAAAAATAGGGTTTGATGCACTATATTGTCTCCAAGTTAATGAAACGAACTTTCAAATATGACAATAAAAGAACTTGAAAGATTTCATAAAGCAACAAACAAAAGTCTAATGCTTGGACAAACACCCAAAGATCAAAACTACTGACAATCAAAACTGCATTCAAGGATCGAATGAAACTTGAATGTTTGACCTTTCACAACTTGATCTAAGACAATAATATATCAAAAGGAAAAAGAGTGATATAAACAAACCTTTCAAACAAACAAATTCCTAAGAAATCCAACAAGGACCCGAGGCCTAATCCTGAGTAAAAAAACCTAAGAAACAGAGGGGGAAAAGGCCAAAAATTAATCTAGAAATAGGGGGGATGCTCCTGTAATCAAGCGAACAGGGCGTCCAAAGGGAGGAGGCCCCTCCCTAATACACCAGCAGGGGGCATTGAGGATGCTCCTCAAGGGTTAAACATGGGGCATCCCTAAGAAAAGGACATTCTATAGGCCATTGGTGTAGATTGTAACATTGTACAATATTCACTGCAAACATATTTTCAATAAAGAATAGAAAAGATACAATGGAAAATACACACATTACAAATAGATATTTCCCCTGGAAACCCAAACCAGGAAAACCAACATATTTTATATTCATTCACATCATACATTATTTACAATACAATATACATATAGGATCTAGTGACATTCAAAACCCTAATCCAATGACTTGGATTGGTAAACAACCCTAATTCATTAACCGAAAATAGAAAACCATCAGCGAAAAACCATGTGCCAAAAAACTGCCCATAACTGACAACAAAAACTGAGACCCACACAAAAATGGATAGGGGGGATCCACCCCCCTGTAAACCCATGAGGGGGGGCCTTGTGGCCCCCTCTCTTACCATTATAGTCATGCAAAGAATATAACCCCCCCTCTTACCATTCTATTCATGTAAATAATATAACCCCCCCTCTTAGTTCTAGTTGTGCAAATAATATAACACATATGCAACACTAGGGGGGGGGATACTAACTCTAAACAAGCCAAGAAGTGCTCCAAAACAGGTGATATTCATCCCAAACTCAGCAGAGAGATAACAAAGTACTTTGTAAACTACTCAAAGAGGGTGAAAACAAAGTGAACCTCATAAAGCAAGTATTCAAATCAACAATGCAAAATGCAAGAGGATAAAAACCAAGGAAACACTCATTCCCCAGTATGGTCACCAAAAATTGTTGTGGGAAATATCACCTTGTGGACAGTTTGAGTTCTCATTAGCTGGGTTTTCTTCAACTAAGATAGTTTAAAACAAAATGGTACATGACATTCCTAAATTCCATCCATTCATACATGAAATTAGAGAGAAAAGGAGAACGAGAAAAAAGTACATATTTACATCGGTTGTCCTTTGCTGCTTTTCGCCGCTCTAAAGTTGGATTTAAGCCAACTCCAAATGTATTATACCTTTGAAAAAATAATAATACCCTCCTCTTCTACTAATTGCAACAATTTAGGTAAATACTATCCTAACTAAGTTACACTCATTCAAGCATGAATTGAAACAACAATGGAAATGAGGAAATAGGCCAAGTTAATATATATAAGAAATAATGGAACTTACAATGGGATGAAAGCTTCCTCCATGATTCTCCTTTCCATCCCCTTATGTGCACTGCAATAATAGTCCTGAAGTCTGATATCAAAAGTTTGGTATATGTCATATGAACCCCCTTTCAACCTTGAGAGGCCTAGTTTATATAAGAGCTTGGGAGGTTTAACAAACATAGGGAATCAAGGGAATGGTTGAGAATTAGGTGCATAAGTTTGAGATTATTCATCCTTAGGTTAGGATTTGTTGCCCAAAGTAGAATATATCTGGCTCATGATTCACCCCAAACCATAAAAACCCAAATATACTTGGAACTTGTCCCACGGAAAAATGAGGAAATAGTTAAAACTCTCCTAACATGAAGGACGCTCCGCTAGAGTGGAATATAGGGCATCCTAGATGATCCCAAATGGTCTACTAAGGTGAGTCCATGAGGGGGGGGTGCTCCCTATGCATGAGAAGAGGGGCTTCCTCCTTCCAACTAAGCCAAAAATTGAAGGAAAAAGTCATGTTTTCGACCTCCAAAATGGGTTTTTCTTCTTCTAAAGGGTTAGGGATGATGAAAAGTGTTGTTCCATGGTGTCAGGGTGATGAAACATGAATGTGACACTTAGGAAAGTTTTGTTTTGGAATTACGACACTGAACAACAAAACTGTACATAAGTGCGACACTTAATGAAAAAGTGACATAAGTGCGACACTTAGTACGACATTAGGCAATGTGCAAATTTTACATATAATAACTATCCTCTTCTCTCTGATGTTCCTCCTTTCTTAAACTTCCTTGCACCAAATTGACTATGCAACCTAGCAACCCCATGACCATATGAATCCCACACACTTCCCTTGGAAATCTGTTGTGAATGCATGATATAGTTTCCAATGAAAGGATTCTACAGGGGAGGTTTTGTTGGAGGCTTATTAAAGATGACAAGGAACAAAACCAACATAAAAATTACTAGGAAACATAATGCCTTGACACAAAACTTCCAAAAATTTCTACCACGCATTAAGAGCATTATCCCACCCCTATTTTGGATAAGGATCTTTGATAGAAGATAACTAAGCAACATTAATGGCTTCCACATGTGGCTAATAGGCTCTCATCGCTTCACTGTGCTACTTACATGCATGATGATAAATTTTATGTGCAGAATGTTGTGGTTAGCAATTATAATGTCATTCTCCTTAAAATGACCCATGTGACAATTCATTTCTATGCTACTTGTCATATCCATTGATAAATATTAAGGGATGGGGAAGTATTACAAGGTTCCATTCACCAATAGTTACCCCATTTTTAAGGCTTGATCCATGATTTTACAAGTGATCAACCTCCTTGTTACACTCATGCAAAACATGATAAAAAATGCATGAATTGAACAAACGTTTCCTATGTATTCTTTGATTTAGGATTAATGTTAAGGGGTGATCGCTTGGCTTAGAGTTTTTGACCATATGACTAATCATTGTTTTGGAATTTCCTATTATAATGAGTGATTGGGTCCCCATTTCATAATCCTAAGCTTCTACCTTGTTATTGGAAGTGATGCCAAGACCCCATGCATAATAAGTTCTAGTTGTCCCTCCGAGATCGAAGATGATCCCTCCCGCATCTACCACCCCACAACCTTGTATCAAAATTTGACTTGCCTTTGTCTTATGTATTATTATTGGTTATATTTTCTATAAATTTGTGTATCTCTTAGACTACTTCTTATAATTATTTTTCTATCGTGACAAAGGAGAAACCCTTAATAATCATTTCTCTTAGACTCTACCAATTCCATGAGTCTCCTCTAGCTTCTTCAATCTTGTACCATTTACATTGCAAGTGTTCCAGAGTGTTGGGAAACATATGTGGCCAAATCCTTTCATCTCGGTACCCATTCCTCTTCCATTCCTTTTCATAGTCCAAAATATGTTTTATTGAGTTGAAGCCAAGCTTAAATTTTTTTATTTGTGTTGTAGTTATTAATTTATTTTTTACAAATATTTCAATAAAATATGTCAAAGTCGTTGTCCAAGTTTGTAGTTGATAGGTATGGGCACCCCATTAATGAGTAGCATTTCCTATAAAGTTTGCACCAAAATTTTCAATCGACCTTGTTCTCCAATAGTTTTTGATACCTCATTGACATATCAAGTGGGGGATTCATGTTCTTTGAACCTTAGTGGGGGGAATATAGTCAACTTTGAATTTGTGGGTATTGAGTTGAGATACTGCATAATTTTTATTTCATAAATAGATGGTGTTGCTCATATAAATTATGTATTGAGGTTATCCCTAGGAATGGATTCAATAGTCAATCCAATGATTCCTTTCTCTCAAATCATAGTTTTCCATTTGCCACTAACATAATTTGGTATTTGAATTTTCCCCGATAGACAAGGGTGAACCCATGTGTAGTTATCCTTTAGAATTTGACTTGACATATTCTTCCCTACCTTGCATTAGTTGATCTCTCTTATCTCATCTTCTTAATCCCAAGGTTCCAACCAATTCTCGCCTTCCTTGGGGTCCAAAGCTATAATTATTCTTCTACCATTTCCCTCTAATTTTATTCTATATTTGTCAAGGGATATTGTTGCTTTAATTTTTCTACCCCAAAGTCTTTCAACTAATCCTACATATGATTTAGTTCCTTCGACTAGGTTGATAACCTCAAAGTTGACTATGGTTTTTATTCCTATTATGTGTGTTTTTACACCTTTTAGCAACTCAATGGGTTCTACAAATAATTAATTGACCAACTTTAAAAAGTTCCTTGACATCACTAGGTTAGGTTTCCTCATTTTGATCCAAGTATCCTTTGGTAGTGTTGTCATCCTAATACACACCTACAAACGTGGAGAAGTCTCCAACCCACTTGGTGTGTCTTTGGAGGCACAAACCTGAGTCTAGACCCACTATCACCTCAATCTAGACTCCTTTCGTCTAGGATCATTCCTATGGAAGCCAAGGGGGGTAGACCCTATTAAACTATGTGAATATTTATTAAAGTTATAGGAGTTAATTAAGTTATCAATTAGGGAGACCAAACCCAATGAAAAGAAACAATGCAAGAATGCAACCCTTTCAATGATAGACAAACCTTTGTTTTACTAAACAACAATTAGACTAGTGCCTAAAGATTATCAAATTCCACATATTGAAACATGCACAATAAAATATATATTTCTACAAATTAAAATAAAGAATGGAATAACTTACATAATGAATCAAATAATAACTTTGCACTTAAAACAATGAATTCTCAAAGAAATAAAGAATACTTGCAAGAAAGAATAAAGAATGCTTTAGAAATGTAAATATTCACATATAAGTAACTTACTGAAAATGAAAGAATGAAAATACTTGAAAATAAATTGTTGAAAAGGAAATTGCAAGGAAATGTAAATGTTTTGCAATGTGAGTAGGTTGATTTTAATTAATTTTATGTCTCTCTTGAACTTAGGGGGATTAGATGTGAATTGCATCAATCCTAAGGTATGTGACTACCCCAAGTTCCTTATCCCACTAACCAAGAGGAAGTGTTGGGTGCTCAACAACTGAACAACAAGGTTCCCCCCTAGCTCCACAAGTCAAATCCAATGTGCTTGGGCGTTGTTGATAGTCAAATATGACCATGTTCAACATGAAGGAATTCGCCTGGTCAAGATCCCAATTAGATCCTTATCCGTTGTAAATGTCGATTCTGACTGGTTTAGGTCCAGTTACCTAAAACTATCTAATCTATTAAATTCAAAATATATACACCTTCTAATCAATTGAAGAGTTTTTACCTTTTATTGAATAACAAGTTACATATAAATATATATAGATTTTTAAATTTTTTTTGTAAATAAAAAAGGGTAATTCCTTATTAATGTGTTGTCACTGTACAAAGCTGATACAAGTCATTGGCATGCCACCTGTTCTGCCAAACTAGTGAAAATCCAAACAAGTGGCCGCCTATTATGATTTCGGCCAAAAAGGGCAGCCGCCACTTGCCCTGCCAATTTGTTGGAAACCAGAGCATGTGGCGACTAGTAGTGCTGACAAAACTGTCTGAGTAAACTAAACATGTTAAAAAACTCTGAGAATTAAAACTAGGCAAGAAATAAATGGAGTACCAGACTAGGTTGACAAGAAAAGAAGCTCCTTCATCATGCCAATGATGCTTAGAGAACTGTTCCAATTTAAACATTTAAGGGGCTGTGAGAACAATGGAACTTGCCATCTAGAGCACCACTGTGAAGGATGTCATCATTGGGCTTGAGCATGTAGAGATGTGTGCAAGTCAGGCACCTATGATTGGCTGATGTGTTCAAAAAGGCATCAAACAACATGTCGATGTGGTTGTTGATGAGGGTGTGTCGATGGAGTTGGTCCGCCATATAACCTATGATGTCAAAAATAAGCTCCAACTGCTCCGGGTTGAAGAGGTTGGGTGGATTCTGGTCGCAATCCTCAACTGGGTTCAGCGGTGGAGGCGCAATGGTGGGGAGTTCATCTTGAATAATGCAAGTGGCACCATCCATGGCCGTTGTTGTTCCTGTAACAACAACACTGGTGTTGGGGTGAATGTGGGCATCCGAGACCAAGTAGAGGAGGGACTCTGGTGGAACCTGAATTGGTTTCTTTGGGAATTCCTCCTGAACCATGCAAGTGATGCCATCCACGGTCGTTTTTGTTCCTGTAACAACAACACTAGTGTTGGGGAGAAAGTAGGCATCCGAGACCATGTAGAGGAGGGATTCCGGTGGAACTTGAATTGGTTCCTCCGAGAATTCCTCCTCCACGAAGGCCATTGTAGGTGTATGTGGCCGCGTAATTCGCTAAGTCTGATCGATGGACAAAGCTCTCTCCAAATTGTGCAGGTGTCTCTGCCTTGCTGCACGACTATACCATGCAGGACCTTGCCTGGGCTTTACTCTCTCTCTCTCTCTCTCTCTCACCATGGTAGAGCCTGGGGGGTGAAGAAAAATGTGGATGAGGCCAGAGAGAACTGACTGGACCAAAACCATATTCCCAAGCAGAGCAAGGAGATAGAGGGCTGAGGCAAAGTGGTGAATTCCATGGCCAAGCTAGATAGTTAATCGAGGGGCGGACATGACTGCTTTGCTACCACCTGTATCCAATGTCACCCTCTTGCAATTAATCATCGAGGCCTCCATTAAACTGGCGTGGGGGAGCTATTCTCCCTTCCTCTGCAAAATTTTATGGATGCCCTCTATCCAAGAATGGGCTTTGGGGTGGCGAATGACCATATTTATGGCGAATTTCATGGGAGGTATGGGTGGCCTCCCTTGGGCTACGTGACACCCCATCCGGGGCAAATACATATAGATTTTAAACTCTATACAAAAGAGAAATTAATTCTATTTGACATAAAAGTTACCTCTATGAAACATGATTTTTTTTTAAAATGAAAAGTATGTACAATGAAAGTAAAATAAGTTAACTAAAGCATAATAAAACTAAAAGAAAAATCTAATCATCAGGCCCAAATTTAAATAGTATATGAATCTAAGTAAAACAAACAATGTTCTAAAGATATAGATCTTCAAAACAAATGTTTAATTATATCAACTAAAAACGAATTACTAAACCTGATTAAATAATTAACACAAAATTATAATCTCAACAATAACTCATATACATATTAATCACTGAAATAATGTGTCAAATAAAAAATGAAATTGATTTAATTTATTAGCAATAATTAACTAAATCAATATGTTATATCATCAAGACATAATCCAGATAAAACTTTGATTTCAAAAATAAACAACTCGAATATCAGTAATAGTACCAAATACCGATTGCTTGTATCAATATTCAAAGTCTTAAATAGATTCAGAATAATGTATCAAAACATAAACTTGTACAGAAGTGTATAGGCCTTGTTCTCTTTCCAAAAAACTAAAAACTCCCCTAAATTGTTTTTCTTTCACTATTTTATATTGAAGGAATTCAAAAACAGAAATTAACTTCCATAACCATAAACAATTATCCATTTAGAATGGGAAAACAACAAATTTGTTTAATTCCCCAAACTAAATTAAGTAAGTATATAAAAATAAAAAAACTACTAACTGTTCAATTTTAGAATTCTGTCTGGAACTAATTTTCTCATTTCCCGCATTTTCGAGGACATTCTTTTTTATCCAAAATGGATCAGGAACCACAATGGGTCCAGGAAGGCCTAAAAATAAAAGTGCTCAGAATCGCTTCAAAACGGATGTGTGTGTAGGCCTCGTCGTTACAAACCCAACACAAGTTTAACGGGGTCAAACATACCTCGTATGCGAAAGATATCACGTTCTGTTAGTTTTGCCAAACATGAAATTTTTTTGCTGACTATACAGTCTGTATAATGATGATGTGGCAGTTGACCATACAGTTTGTACGACCGTACAGTGACGTGTCAGGTTTGCTGACTAGACAGTGATGTCGGACAGGTGGGTGAATTGAATGTTGACACATGGCAGTTAGAGGGAAAGTGTTTTGGTGCCACATGGCCCAGTCGTGGGCTACCATGTGGCACCCCTCCATTGGTTGGTTTGTTTGGAAAAATTGTTTGGACTTCAAGGGAGTCGAACCTGTGACCTCCGGTTCACGCGATCGCTTTGGCAGGGCTGAGCTACCAGCCCGCCCACTTTAGTTCTTGTAATATAAAATTTAAACCTTATATTTAAAGTTATCTTTGTGTTCCATCGG
>JASDQU010750794.1:3573-18833 GCA_032191745.1 Picea mariana
AAACAGTCACATTTTCGAAATAGAAGACTTTATTTTCAATTATTTCCTAAGACACACCAAAAAACCAAAACTTTTCTGAACTGAAAAACTCAAAAATGACTTGAAGCTACTACTGAAAGTTATGATATCCACCCAAAACTCGGCCGAAAGGACGGTTTCGTTTTGGGAGTTAACAATAGGAAAATAAATGATAATCATGAAAACGGTTAGGGTTTGCAATTCTTGTAACTGTTTGCCCCTAAGAATTAGGAGATCACCAACCAACAATCTTTACGGATCTGGTATAAATATAATTTCAGGATATTGATCTAAGGCTTTTTATAGGCGTATTGTAAAGAAGAATTTGAAGATATTTTTGAATTAATACGAATACAGATTGAAGATTCCAGATCTGGTCAAGTTTGATTTATGTGTTTCTCCGTTGTCTCGTGTTTTTCATACATCTTTTTAATGAATTCTTAACTACAATTTAGTACAACCTCTACTGTGGTAATTAATTATTCTTTCAATTTAATCGTTTACAACCTTTCCTCTGTATCAACTATCAGCAGATACAAGACCTGCCAATGTTTTAGATTTCAATATCATATGCTTCATTAAGAATTCTTCCTAACTATTTTTCTTCTTTTGTCACAAAGTGAGATTCCTCTTTAATTGATGCCTCACCTTTTTCAACAGCTCTATGTTTTCTTTTCATTTCATGCACATTCATTTTTCGAAATTTAGCTCAGATACCAGAAACGACCTTTAGTTTCATCATACTATTAATTCGAGTTTTTTTTTTGGAGTTTTTCTTATATGTTTTAAAACAGAAATAGCGAACCTTTAAAGAAAACACAAAATCTATCCTTTCATTCTCCTTCCCTCATGACTGTTCCAGTTACACGACAACCTAATATTGAACCCGGACTATCGGATCAAACAAGCATTGCTTTGAATTTATTTAACACCATCCTACAGACAAAAAATAACCGGGTTGAGTTAGAACGTTTATGGGCAATAATTGAAAGAGACATTAGCATCCAGGAAAACTAGGAAGCTAGACAGAGACAGTTAAGGAATCAGCTATAGTCCTTTCACGTAACCTACCTTTCATCCTTAACCCTCTCTTTCTTTTCGGATTCCTTGATGGTGTACTTTAGAGCCTTAAAGTACAAACTCAGGAACAATAGTCACAATGTCTCTTGTGATTTGGATGAAAATAAGGCATCCTTGTAACATGGTATTTTCTTACCATATTTGTAGTTCCTTCTTGTTTCACATTTGGTAGCATGTTTTCCTTTCATATTTTTGTCACTTCGTTGATCATTAAATGTTTATTAGTAGAGATATTTGGACTTTCCATCATTTGTACTTCAACATTTGATGATATTCCTACTTCATCTGGACCAATAGTTATTTCTTTGTCAACTAGTGGTTCTTTGTTGGCACGTTGGTCTAACTTTGGTTGTGTTTTCTTTTCATCCTTCAAGTTCTTTATTTTCAGAAGAAAAATTTAATTATGGTTCCTTAGGAAGAAACTTTATTCATTATTTTCAAACTTGTAAAATTTATTTTTAGGTTTGTGACTCTCTAGTGTCTCAGCCTTTAACCTTTCAATTTGTTGAAGCAATTTTTTATTAAGCTTATTTAGGGAAGACTTGTCTCCACCATTCTCTGATGATTTCTTCTCGAGATCTTGATTCTCATGTTCTAAATTCTAATTGAATTTCATTTTATCCTTTGACTTCTTTATTTGTGCAAGTGGTTTTTGACTATTCTCTTTTATGTGAGAAATTTCTTCATCTTTATCAACGAAAACCTTGTCAAATTATTTCTAGCGATCTTGCAACTTTTGTATTGACTTCTAGATATCTTGAAGGAGCACTTCTAATACATCCTTCAAATCTTCTTATGAGGTCCATTGAACATGATCTCATTGTAATGTCCTGCAATGTTATCTTATTCCTATAGGAGAATATTAGAAATTTCTCCTTCATGTTAATATGAAGGTACCTAGTGTTTCTAGTCAAGTTGAAATTTATGTCAACATCTTAATCAAACATAGGCAAAAAATTGAATTTGGATATGAATTTATAGCCATAAATTATTACATGCAATTCATTAATTTCATATTGTCTTTTTCCAAAAGAGATTTTCTTTTCAATTATACATGGCTCTGCAATTAATAATTGATTTGTGAAGTCAATGTCGATGCAATTTTCCTTATGGTTTGCACCAACAATAATGTTAGTTTTTTTTCTTGAATCCTTCCTTTGAGTATTAATAATCCAAAGCACAAGGTTGGAATAGCTTTAGTAAACACAAATCCTCCCTTCTTTTATTTTTGTAGGCTAACTGATTCTATATTAATATGTCATAATATAAGAGTACAAGCAAAACTTCCTGTAACCCACCATGAGGGAAACTACGTATAGTTTAGTCCAAAAAATACCTATATGAAAACCCATAAATATTTGGATCAATTTAGAGGGTTTGACTATTTTCTATGACTGAACTATCACTAGACAGAGTATACATACTATTATGCCTAAGTATGGATCATATAACTATAACTATTAGAAAAATAAAACAATATAAATCATCGTATCTCAAAGAATTAAAAGGGAGTTATCATTTTTGGATATTGATAAGGTATTCATCCTCTTCATCCAAATTGGTGGGTTCAGATGAGGTGCCCTCTAGAGTGTAAATTTGGTCCTTAGTTGTGACTGGAGCTTGTTGGCCTATTGCCCTGCCTAGTACCACTATATCTAGATTAAATACAATCTTGTAAACTACGTCAAACGTTGTATGTAGCAAGCTCAAATCCTTGATGATGGCCTATTGTTGCTCCTTTTTCTCCTTTGCAACTTGCGCTATGAGTGATTTGTTAGTCTAGTAGAATTCTATCGTTCTAAAAAAAATTGTGTCTCTAGACCTTGAGCAACATGTATCTGGAACCCAAGCCAAATATGCTTCTTCCATCTCACAATTGGGAGTCTCCCTTCGTTTTTGCATGACATTCTTCTCCATTCTATCTATTTTTTTCTTGATGTCCTCCAGAAATAGGCTATGGTAATTCCAAGCTTCCTACATATGCTCACCCTGAGCCCTAGTAATTCTTTGGCTAGGCTTCCTATGGTGGGATGTTTTTTCATATCGCTTAGGCCTACTACACTACTCCTCTTCTTGTATCCCATTGAAATTAGTAATACCCTCTATATTCGTCCTATTTTGTCATTTGTAAACCAGGATTGAGACTAACCACTAGGAGATTGAGCTGACAAAATTCCCACATGGGGGTAAAAAAAATTTTGGTTGTTGAAGGAATTTCCTAAGACACTTCATAATGACGAGACATGAAAACTAGGAAACCATGAATTGCAAACCCCTAATTCTACTTTATAAACAAGAATGTGAAGTCAAAAAATACTAGAAGTAGTATTACCTCTAGTGATAATCCAAAGCCATATGGAAGGGAGCCATAGATAGAATGACCTTTCTACAGACATTGGAACACCAAAAATATCAAGCAATCAGGGGACTCTTGAATAAGCTAATTTGAATAACCATACCATCAAAGAATTCCATATCTACTTCATGACTATAATCCCTGAACCAAATGTTGGGTACCAAGAGGAAATGAGTTCTAGATAACCATCCTCCATCATCCGTGAGAAATAATGTTCTTAAAAATCATGATGCCCCGCAACAATCATGAAACCTTCCCCCATATGTGCCATCATAAAACTTCAAGAGGTTGAACTATCATGGAGTCATTGTTGAAATAAGTGGTACATGCATCTCTCATGCATTAATAATATTGCATGGAGGAGCCCCGGTATGGTGGAATCTAGATGACACTTAGCCCTACTTAGGATTCCATGCCATCACCCGATCTAAAACAATTTCTTCCTTCTTATTATTAAAATCCATTTTTAATATATATTTTTTAAATTCACTTGTAATTAAATTATTGTTAGAAATGTAAATACCATTATATCTTCCTTTATATATCTTTTATCCTTGTAACTTGATAAGTTTACGACAACTTGATTAATTCTCTCTCATCAAGTTGCACACTTTCCTGGAAAACCTGCAACAAATGGCGGGTGACTATGGCGGTGGTGTTGTAAGGGTATGGTCCCTTGGAGTAGCACTTGACTAGTTTAGGGGGTTCCCTTGGTGGGAGGGTGTCGACATACTCTGCAACAATATACGACAGTCATTGGAGTTTTGGCGGGGGGATAATTTGGAGGTTTTGGTTACATTATCTAGCATTTAGCTTGTCACTTCTTCATTTACTAACGTTGACAATGGTTTTATGAGCCTGTCCTCTCAGAAAATGTTTTTTCTGCTTACCTAACTACCGTTATTAAAGTGCTTTTTGAACTTGGTGTAATGTCATGGATTCTTTCTTCGAGGAGGCCTTAGTGGAGGCTAGGTGGTGTGCTTATTCTAACACTTGAAGCTTCCATGACGAAGTTGTCACCAATGCACTTATGAGTGCGACTGACAAGGAATCTTGGAGGAAAGCTGGCTTGTTGACCGGTCGAGAGTGACTAATAACTCACCTGTTCTGTTAGCCACAAAGTTATTAACCTCGCACCCGGTGCACACTGTGGCAACGTCTTGGAAAAAGTTTAGCGGTGTTGTTCAAACTGTAGAGTTTGTAGTTGGCAGCTCTGCGTGTTCTTCCTCCCTGCAAGTGAAAAATTCTCAAGGTGTAATTCAGGCTATCTTTGGTGCTCCACCGACCCGTGGTGGTGGCCATTCCCCTGTCTCAAAGGATGCTCCATGGAGAAAAGATGGTACAAAGTCTTGTATCCCAAACATGACTCGACGCAAAATGGTACTTGGGGACGACCTGGGTTTGGACAAGGTGGTAAACTTAGCTCTTACAACTTTGGTCGACTAATATTCATATCGCTCAAAATGTTATACCTCTCTTATTGACTGGGTAAAGATGAACTATCTTCCTTTACTGGGTTATGAGCTAGAGGTCTTCTTCCTGCCGAGAGGCTAGTCTAGGTTTAAATTCCGCTCGTCGGCAGATACCACAAAAGTTATGGAACAACTCTGGTCTTTCGATGAGGGGAGCTTGATGCTAAAGAGGTGGCATATTTCTTTCCACCAGGTGTAGGATTACTTCCAGTTCAGGCACATTTAGGTACTTCTTCCATGGTTACCTCTGAACCTTTGGAATGTGAAAGCATTGACCGCTATCGATAATTATCTCAGACATTTCATCAGAGTTGATGATTTGTCTCTACGGGCTCCAGACAGAAAGCTGGGTAGGATTCTGGTGGAGGTTCACATTGATTCTGGACTACTGGAGACCCTGAATATTCAGTGGCGTGGTCATGTCATTTGTAAAAAGTTGGATTATCTGGTCCTAACTTTTCGGTGTACTCTTTGCCGAAAAACCAGACATCTGAGAAGTTCCTGTCAGGGCCTTGTGGAAGAGAAGGAGTCGGAAAATGCATGACTCTGGAAGGAACCCATAGTTGATTCGCCAGGCGTAGACTCCTACGTACGAGAAGATGAGCATGTTGGGCCAGAGGACTCTCCTCTTATTGATGCCTCTGCTACTGTCACAGGTAAGTTAAAAGTTTGGTGTCCCTCTTTTTATTATTCTCTTACATCCTTGGAAATAATGGCATTGAACTCTTTGTCTTCTTTGGTGCTCGATCCTGTGTTACCTTCCTGTGATACTGAGTTGGAAATGAGGGTCGATTCTTTGACTTTGTGGTTTTCTCCACAATCTGTGAGGAACTGGGACACTTCATGTCTGGATAGGGTTCACACTTCACTGGTGGAGCAAAGAACTGGATCGGTAACACCCCTCAACCTATCTCCTACTCTTGGGGTGTTAAGTAATTTAGTATTTGAAATGACCGTGGAAACCCGGGTGGCAGACTGTGAGGGGGATAAGACTCCCATGGTTGTTTTGGGTTACAGGGAGCCTGAACCTGGGGACTGCTCTCTGGGGGAGACACTGGAATCCTTAGTCCCTCTCTTTCGGGAGGTGAACGTCTCGATCCCTCTACCTACTTACCAGGGGAGAAATGTTATTAAACTCCCGAGAATTCCTGATGTATTGGGGTAGTTGGGGAGCTCATGTGGGGGTGGTAGGATGGGTTTTTCCTGGTCAAAGGGCCTAGGCTTTGAAACTTCCCCTATAAAAATGAGAAGTGCCCGTAAAAAGGCTACTTGCTCAGTTCTAGTATCGAACCCTTCTAATATCTATGTCACTAACTCCGGGGTTCTTAGAGGCATGAAATCCCTTGCTAGGGAAAAACCATGATCCTGCTCACCTTAAATATTAGAGGGGTGGGGGGGGGCTAAAATTGGCCTCCATGTGCGGATCGCTTTGAAATTCCAAACCAGATATTGTTTTTCTACAAGAAACTCTTGTTGATGAGGAGAAAGCTCATTTATTTATGTTAAAGTTTGTGTTGGGCTGGCTATTGTACGTTGTTATATCTGTCGGAAATTAGAGGGGTCTTTTGGTGACATGGGACCCCAACAAATTAGTTTTGGAGCCCACACTCTACTATGGGGGCATTTTATTATCTGGTATCTCTTTAGAAAATAACAAGAGTTTGTGTTGACTCAATGTATATGGACCTCGCATTGAAATAAAATATTTTTGGGATCGAGTGGCGGCAAGTGGTTTACTGGATACTAAAGACTTAATTGTTGCAAGAGACTTTAAATTCACTATAGGTGCAGAGGAGTTCTAGGAAGCTGCGACACAATTGGATAAACTAGCGAGCTTTTTTAAACTTCTCCTCCAGGATAACAATTTAGTGGATTTTCTCTCAGATGTTGTGGCACCCGTGTGAAGAAATGGTAGAATAGGGGATGATAGTATTTCAAAGAGGTTGGATCATATATTGGTATCATAATATTTACTATGTGAAGTGGGAAGATACCGTTCATGGGTGGAGTTTCCTTTCTTCTCAGATCACGTGCCTGTATTTTCTCATCTTGATTTTCAACCTTTTTGGGTGGCATACCCTTTCAAGTTAAATCCATCCTGGTTGGCTGAGGATGAGTTCTCAGTGATTGTAAAAGATGTCTGGTTGGATCCTGACTTCCTGGCGGAGTCTGACTTCGAACACAGATTTGTGTGGAAATTAAAAGTGTTAAAAAACCAGATAAAAACCTGGGCTAGGATTCGACATCATGCAAAACTACTCAGACTTGAAACTTTGGAGGAGGAACTTCGGGCGTTATCCACGACATTGTAGAGGGATGGTATAGACCTGAAAAATGATTGTCACTTAAAATCAATGGAAGCAGAACGTAACACTATTCTTCTCCAGGATGAGGAACTATGGAGACAGAGAAGTAGAGCGATTTGGTTGAAATGTGGGGATCAAAAGACAATTTTCTTTCACAACTATGCCAGTTCAAACAAGAATAAGAAACCTATTTGGGAAATTACTGATGGGAATGGCCAGTTACATAGGGGGCAAGAGTCTCTCAAAAAAGAAGCATCAAGGCACTTCAAAGGTCTGTTTAAAGCTAACGACTACACCTCTCCAGCTGACCATGTAAATATTGTCAGGTTGTTCTCTAGTTTTTTCACAGTGGAGGACTCTTTACTTATTGAACACCCTTGTTCAAAATTGGAAATTTTGGATATCTTAAACCTCTTTGCAAAAGACAAAAGTCGAGGCCCGGATGGCTGGACGGTCGAATTTTTCACCCACTATTTTGATCTCCTTAGTGATGACTTGCTGGAACTAGTGGAGGACTCAAGGATCAGAGGGAAGGTGCAATGCTCACTTAACTCAAATTTCCTGGTGTTGATACCAAAGGAGAATAAACTGGTGACTTTTGGTGATTACAGACCCATTTCTCTATGGAATTTATGCTATAAGTTGATAGCAAAGGTGATCACAAAGAGAGTCAATCCTATCCTCTCGAGGGCGTTGTCGAGCGAACAAATTGGGTTTTTAAAGGACAGGTAGATATTGGATGCCATTGGGGCGATGCAAGAATGTCTACACAATATAAAATTAAAGAAGTTAAAGGCCCTTATTTTAAAACTGGATTTAAAAAAAGCATATGATTGTGTAAACTAGGACTTTTTATGCTTAATTCTTATCCAAATTGGCTTCAGTCTAGCTTCCACAAACTAGATCATGAGTTGTGTTGTTAGCTCCTCCTTTGTTGTTTTGATAAATGGTGAGACTTTTACTTTTTTCCAGAGCAAACGTGGTCTTAGACAAGGTTGTCCGATCTCGCCACTGTTGTTCATCTTAGTCATGGAAAGTATTAGTCTATTGTTGAAGAAAGGCCAATCTGATGGAGTTTTTTCGGGGGTAAAAGTCTCAAGGATTATTAAATTCTTCATCTTATATTTGTCGATGACATCCTTATCATGACAAAGGCATCTCTTGAGGAATGGTTGGTGATTAAATCACTTCTGGAGCTTTTTTGTTGTGCATCGAGGCTCAAAGTAAACTTAAACAAATCAACTTTCCACCACTCGGGTATACAAGGGGAAGCCTTGGATAAGCTTAAGGATTCTTTTACGATCAACTTTGTCAATCTGTCCGAAGGTTTTAGATACCTAGGGTACTTCATAAAAAGCGGAGAAATCAAATTTTGAAGATTGGAGATGGCTTATTACTAAATTTGAAAACATGACTAGTCACTGGTGCAACCGTTGGTTATCACTCGGGGGTCGTTGCACTCTAGTAAAGGTGGTTTTAGAATCCCAAACAGTGTACTGGATGGCCTTAGCGGTTGTCCTTGCATATGTACTCTCTAAGTTTCAACATTTTATTTTTGAATTCCTCTGGTTGGGTGGTGGCTCTACACATCATTATCACCTCTGCAATTGGGAGTTGATAGTCAAACCGAAGTCTGTAGGAGGTTGGGGCCTTAGGAATAGTTTCCACTTCAATCGAGCCTTCGCTACAAATTCCTTATGGCTTGTACTAATGAAAGAAGGTATTTGGCACAAGGTAATTAAGGATAAGTATCTTCCCTATGTATCTGTTGCAACTTGGCTCAAATCGGCCATGATTATTCAACCATTGGCTTCACAAACTTGGAAAAATTTGTTGCAATCACTTCCTCTCATCACGCACTGGCTAAGATGAAATCTGGGCAATGGGAACTCAATATTGATTGGTCTAGACAAGATCTTGGGCATCGATGATCCCTCGTTACTATCCCATGAACTTCTGATGGCCTTACAGAACAAAGATATCTGTTACCTTTACCAAGCCAGAGCTCAGTCTTCAACGAGGTTCATAACCAATCAATGGAAAAGCAACTAAGACTTGGGATTAATCGAGATTTTGGCTATTGAGTGGACCTCTTTTTGTAAGGCTCTTGTTGTATCGGGAATCCAACTCCAGCCTAGAGATGACATACTAATTTGGACTGGTGGCGACCAGTCAGGTATTCTCACTGTTAAAAATGTATATAATGCATTGACGAGGAAAATTTGGCCACTTCAAATTGTAGGGTGGAGGACACAAATATGGTCTTGGGATATAGCTTTCAAAATCAAATTGTTCACTTAGCTTGTCGTGGAGAACAAAATTTTAACTTGGGAAGATCTTCAGAAAAGAGGCTGGGAAGGCCCTAGTATTTTCCCATTATGTTCTAAGGGTTTTGAGATGGTGTTTCACTTATTTGTACACTGCACTTTTACTCTACAACGATGGAATTTTTTAACTGCAGCTTATAGTGTAAGTTATGTCTGGGGTGGCAACTCTATTACAAATGGTTTTGACACTTGGTTGAAAAAGGAGAAGGTTTATATTTTTCTCCCCTCGTTGGCTTGTTGGTTTATCTGGCTGGAACGAAATAAGTGCATATTTGAATCTCGTATTCCCTCCACTTAGGGGATTGCTCTTAAAATTAGAGAGATTTTGGAAAACTTGTTTGGTTTGTGGCCTCGAAAAGGGAAGAGTCCCAGAATAAAAAAGACACCTGCTATTACTCTGGCTTATGTAGCCTGGTTTGATGGCACAATCCAAACAAATGATATTTTGAGTGGGGCAGGGGGAGTAATAAAGATATCTGGAAATATTTGTTACAGGTGAACTCTAAACTGTTGTTTGGGCACAAACACTAGGGCCGAACTACTGGGAGTGTGGGCATCCTTAATCTTGGCAACCCGGTTGGACATTGATCAGCTACAAGTCTTGGGAGACTCAAAAATTGTGATAGATTGGCTGAATAATAGGGGAACTCTACAAATCACTTCTCTTATGGGTTGATTGGACCAGATCCTGGAACTTAAAAATTCTTACAACATCATCAGATTCGCTCACATCTACAAGGAAGAAAATGGGGAGGTAGACACCTTATCAAAAAAAGCGCTTCAGATGCCAAAAGGAAAGATCCATTTCAACAAATGGATTGATGGTCACGAGGGTCCCTCCCATTTTATGCATCTCTTTCTGTGACTGGTTTTATCTCTATTTTTTGGTAGTTATGCTATTTAGATGGTCTTGGGTGCCCTCACCTCATCAGAATTAATGGTATCTATTATGTTTTTTGAAGATGCTTTGTGAGATGGTTTGTAAATACTTAAAAGCATTTAATTGTGAAAAACTTTTTTGAAGTGACTTTGGAGAGGTATGTAACTATCAATTATATGTATTATTTTGTGAACAACATATATTTAATATATTGAGAAATTTTCTGCCGACAACTTTTCTCCTTCTAGACTTGAACTTTCATTTTTCCTCACTTGATATTAAATATTAAAGTATTTGTATATATTTCCACCTTATAACTTTCAATCTTCACTTTCATAGCAATATAAGTTTAAAGGCATGTGAATAGCATGTTTACCCTTTTAAATGCAACCTTAAATTTTATTTATTTTTAACAATAAATTATTCCTCTTTTTTTTTAACAGAAAAGAGGAAATATATTCATAAAAAAAGGCAATCTAGAGGATTGCCAAGAAGTTACAGATAAGCTTGATGCCAAAAATAGGCCAACAGGAGATCATCCAGTTGTTTCCTGAGAGCGGTGATTTCATCTTGCAGATGATTCATGCTTTGGCGTTGGCTGACTGATTCCTGGAGGGCTGTGCTAACATGAGAGGAGAGCCCGCAGACACGGAGCTGGAGATCGAGCGTGGTATGGTGAGACTCGACCATATCTTCTTCCAATTGTTGGGATCTACGGGACCACGGGGGAGGGAGAGAAGCCATCCTGACACATCAAGTATCCAATTTCGCGAGGGGATTTTCCACTGTATGATGGAAGAATTTGCCACTGGGAGATGCATCAAAATATCTGAAGGCTTCCTTATATGAAGAATAATTTTGAAATTCGTCGAATTTACCTCCCTATTCATTCCGGCGCCATATCTTGTGTAATTGGCACATGCGAATAGAGGGGAAGACTCCCGACAAACAAGAGGGAGATCGGGGTAAAGGTCATGGAATGGAATGAAGGCAGGAGAGACCATATGGGAGACTTGCAACGATATTGGCTACTTATTCCTCTTAAATCAAAGGTCTTATGTTTATTATTTTTTAGGGTCACGACTATTGATTCGACCACTACATCACCCATCTTGTTCAACCTTCTTCCCATATTCACAAAATCCAATGTATGTATGGTAGGGAGAATATTCAAGTTGTAGCAAATTTCCTAAAATTTATAAGGCCAAAAGATGAATGTGGTTAAATATCTCGTACTTCAGAGGAACTCTAAAAAATTGGGTGTGGCTAAAAGCTAGATGAGAATGTGGCTCTGATACCAAATGAAAAGAACAAAGTTCATTTCCTGAATATGCCATGAACAAATTGGTTTATAAACTGAATATTTAAAATGAATAAGACAACATAAAATAATCCATACAAATTAAAATATTATATTGAATAAAATATGAAATTAATGATTACAATGATGAATAACCTTCGTATTTATAGGCCTCAAGGTGACCTTTCATGTAAATCATGATGTGTTTATGTGATACACATTTTAATAATTAATATCATGAGTTCTCTAGTGTGTGTGTGTGTGTGTGTGTGTGTGTGTGTGTGTGTGTGCGTTTGTTTTTATATACATAACATTGTCATTGTCATCATCCTCATCATCTTCAACATCGTCATCATCATCATCATTGTAATCATCATAATCATTCTCATGATGATAGTAATTGTTTTCATAATCATCAATGTCATCTTCATTATTATCATAATCATCATCCTCATCGATGATGATGGAAATCAATAATGACAATGATGATGATAACAATGATGATTACAATAATGAAAATAGTCAATGACATCGTCATCATTGTCTTCATCATCATAGTATTTACATCATCCAAATCCTATGCCAAAGACCCCCTAATGAATGTTCATGTTGCAATTTATAGATTTTGTTCATGGTCATTGATATCTAGAAGGTTTAATTAGGGTCCAAGTGATGGTCTTGTTTATGGCATGTGTTTTTTTTTTAATCGTGGTGGTGTATCAGTATAGTATGCTAGAGATACACCATAAAGTCCTATCTAGTGGTTTAAGGAGGCATTCATCATTATATCTTGAGAATATTCGTGGGTTGTAGGTGTTTTTCATGGTGCTTGAGCCTAAGAAGCTTCATTTAGGATACAATGCCCTTGTTTTCCTCCCCTAACATTGGTTGCACCTCGAGACACATCCTTAGTTCACAACTAACCTAGTCATGGTGCACATAGAATACTTGAAGGTGATTGATACCCTATATACGTTAGATGTGGTTACTTGAGAAGTTTTCCATGGTGCTTGATCCTGATAAGAAAGGGTTAGTGTTGAAGCCTCTTATTTTCCTCCTCTAGCTATGGTCAAGGACCTTAAACTTGTGTCATGGATTCTAGGTGTTGTTCATGGTACTTGAGGTTGAGAAGTTTCAATTAGGATTTAAGGCCCTTGTTCCCCCTTTAACCATGTGTTTTCCTTGACACTCATTTTTATTTCTAATGATGATGATGACGATGACAATGATGATGATAAAAATGATGAAATTCAATTATAACAACAATGATAACAATGATGAACATGACAATGAAAATGATAATGACAGTGGTGAAAATTCTCATTGTTTTCATCATCCTTATCATTCTCATGATGATCGCCATTGTTTTCAGTGTCATCAACATCATCATAATCATCATCCTCATCCTTGTTAGCATCATCCTTGGCATCATCATCATTTTCATCATGGTAAAAGTCATAATCATTCTCAAGAAAATCATCATTGTCAAAATCCTCCTCCTCCTCGTCATCATCATTATCATCATCATCCTTGTTATAATCATCCTTGGCATCATCATCAACATCTTAAAAAACATCTTATAAAACAATGGCGATGACGATCTGAACATGACAATGATGAAAATCAATGATGACGATGATCAAAACAATGATAATTATCATTGTAATCATCATCATCATCATAATCATCATCATCATCATTCTCATGATGATTGTCATTGTTTTCATTATCATCATCATCATCATCATCGTTGCCAACATCATCCTTGGCATTGTCTTCATCAAATCATCATAAATGTTCTCATGATGATCATAATTGTTGTCATTTTCGTCATCGTCATCATCATCATCATCCTCATCGATGACGATGACAATGATGAAAATTGACGACAATGACAATGATGAGGGTGAGGATAACCATGATAATGATGAAAACTTTCATTGTGTCAACATCACCATCATCGTCGTCATTGTATCACAACTTACAACCTAGAAATATGTGATTTTTCTATTCGAAAATTGATTGTCATTGATGTCAACTTTAAAAAAAGTCAAGAAGCCTCTAGAAGTAATGGGTATAATTGAAGAAGTCTCCAAAGTGATCCCCTTATGGCATATCTTTGAACATGGCCCTCATAGGAAGACGCTTTGAATAAGTCTACAAGAAACCCAGAGGTATGGTCATGAGACCCGAAGTTGACTGAGGAAAATAAGGTTAAAGAACATTACAAGTATATGCAAAACCCTCGTGGATGGACAGTCCTCATCATGCCGTTTCCAACGATAGGTGGTACACCACGTGGTTTCTATGCTTTTTTTAGGCTTGTATCATGGATAGTTTGACACATGCTTAAGGGATGTCTTGGAGGCCTTTTTGGTACATGGTTGCATATGGTTGAATTTCTTGTCATGGTTATATTGTTCAATACATGCTTGAGACATATCCTTGGTACTTGGTTTATGGATGTTATGGTTCATTGTTAGAGGCACATCTTTGTGATATTGACATACATTTAATGCATACACTTGTTATATGTTTTTGGATGTCATATACTTGAGGAATATCTTATGGTACATGATTCATAGAGGATATGGTACATGCTTGAGGTATATTTTGGCACATGGTTTGGATATTTGATGTTGAGCATATGTTTTGATGTTGGTATATGATCTATGTGATTGGATCGGGTTAATGATGATGATGTATTTGTATTAGTGACAATGATAGAGACATCGATAGTGACAAATACAGAGACATTGACAGTGACAGTGACAGTGAAAATGATACTGACAATGACAGTGACAATGACAGTGACAGTTTGATTATCAATATCAATGGTAGTGACAGGTTGATTCTACACTTATATTTCAGGGAGGTAGGATGGGGCAAGGAAAGGAGTCTGTAGCCTCCTTCTGGTTGAATCCAAAGAATACATGGAGTTGGAGCTTTCTAAGGTTGGAGCCTCCTTCCAATTGGAGTTGGAGAATTCACGGAGTTGTTTCTTCTTTCAGGTTGGAGCCTGTAAATAGGGGGTTGGAGCCTTCTTCCAGTTGGTGCTAGAGAATTTGGAAGTTGGTGCTTCCTATGAATGTAACATTTGATATATATAAGAAAGCATTTTGTGGTTTTCTCCCATTTGGGTTTCCATGTAAAAATCTCTTGTGCATTGTGTATGATGTGATATATTGTTCAATGGTATTGTTTATGGTTATATGTTCATGAAATGTTAAATGAAGGAATAAGTGATAACTGTGGATGAATTGATGCATACATATTCTGGTTAAAAGTGTTAAAAATTGCATAATAATAATTCACCACCCCCTCAATATTCCAACATTTTCAACCCCATCGTATCGGGTATACAATCTAAAATCATCTTATATTATCTTGATTTACTAAGTGTTTAGTATTTCAAGGAATACTAAGGTACCAAGCTATGAACTACATCAAACCACATAATTGTTTGTTATAGGAGGGGCCTCATGTTATCTTATATGTCTTTTCTAATATTTTCACTTGAC
>JASDQU010750795.1:0-26453 GCA_032191745.1 Picea mariana
GGGAAATTTGCGGCGGAGATAAGGGACTCTTCGCGGCAGGGAGCTAGAGTTTGGCTTGGTACCTTCACTACCGCCGAGGAAGCTGCGCTCGCTTATGACCGTGCCGCTTACAAGATGAGGGGCTCTAGGGCTCTGCTTAATTTCCCCCTCCAAGTTGGCGCGGAGGACAGTAATACATGTAATAATAATACGTCCACCATAGAAAAGGTGGAGAGTAATTTGAGTAAGAAGAGGCAACGTGAGGAAGTTGAAGTCCAGTGGGATAGACAATGTCGAGTGAGATTCGAAGATAGCAACACGATGGATCACGAAATGGTTGAAGAGCTTTTAGGTGGGAAGCTGGCAACGCCGCCACTCACACCCAGTGGCATCGACATGAGCTTCACTGGTTTCCTCTCCGCTGGACAACTCATGGTGAATTGAGGACTTCCCTGCGTTATTTCATTCTTTCCTCAAAGGACAAAAAATTCTATTATTCTTTCTGTACAAGCCTAGAATTTGTATCTATTCTTTCTAAATGTACCAAAAGTTTGTCTACTTTTTTATGTTGGTAGAGCGCTGTAAAACAGTGTATTTCTTTTTAACAATGTTATGTTAACAATCAGATTTGGTTCCACATTTTTTTTCCAAAATTAATTCTTAAGGAATTTGTGAATGGATTTTTTGTCCCGCAGGTTTAGAACCAGTGATTTTAACATCACTGAGTGCTTTACCAACACACTCCGTAATCTATTATAAATTATAATAAAGATTTTACTTAAAATTATAATTATAATTTCATTAGATCGATTTTTATTTTTTTTAGCAATGGACAATTAATTAGACAAATGCTAGCTTTATCTATAAAAGACACACAAAATAAGTGTGGAGAAGTTGAACTGAAAACCTCATAGAACTAACTTCATATCATGCACTTGAACTACCCAAGACATTAAATGAAATTTTAATTAACCATAAAAAAAATTTATTAAAATATTTATCCATTTAAAAAATATTTAAATTTAAAAAACAATATTTTTATTTTTTATTTTTACAAATTTATATCTTAAATCTAAAATTTTATTATTATTAGAATGTTAACCCATTTTATAAAGATTTAAATTATTTAAATTTAAAAAACAATATTTTTAATTTTTATTTTTGCAAATTTATATCTTAAAAATAGAGATCTAGAAAACCACATCAACTTTAAAATGTGGGACAGCTCTATGATGTGTTTAAAAATCTTATCCACAATAAAGTATTTGTTATTTTTTTTTTAAAATCATGCAAATATTATATGTTAATTATAATTCTATTGGATGGAAATTTATTAAAACGTTAACTTATTTTAAAAAAATTTAAATTATCAAAAAAAAATTAAAAATATTAATTTTTATTTTTACAAATTTTTAGCTTAAAAATAAAAATGTAGAAAACCACATCAACTTTAAAAATCTTATCCACTATAAAGTCTTCAAAATTTTATGTTAATTTACTTTTTAATTCTTGTTTTCAAAAATAAAGTTGTTTTGAGAATAAAGTTTCGAGCTTTTACAAATGTATATGGACAATAAACATACAATGGCTACAAACATTAATGGGTTAAAAAAACAGGTATTTTGATATTAATTTAATAATACAAATGTTATTCTAGTTATGTTATTGATAATAACTATATATAAACTTTTAATTTATTCTAAACTATATTTATAAATAATTATATATACATACTTTTAATTTATTCTAAACTATATTTATATATTGTAAGTTGAATTGAAGAATCAAGAACAAATAAAGTCAAACATGCAAGTAAGGGAAGCAAGGGACAATAGGAGTTTACACTAAGAAATTTTAGAAGGGACAATTCTATTCAATTATATAAATTATATAAATTCCATGTATGTTTTTTTTTATATAATTTTAGATGATCATGCCAACTATGTTATAATTAGATATTTAGTTCAACTATATGTATAACTATCTTCTATAATCTTTCAATTGATCTTCATCCCTAACTTCTCTATTTTCTCCTCATATCGAACTGATACTCCCCCTTAACTGATAAGTATACCTAATTGATATTCATACCAAAAGTTTACATACAATCTCCATTTGAAGCACTTAGTAGCTCATTAAAAAGATCTAATTAAGAACTACAATTTGTGGCATGGCCTAGATGTGTCAAAGACAAACCCAAGCCTAAATGTATTAAAATATTAACCCATTTAAAAAATATTTAAATTTAAAAAACAATATTTTTAATTTTTATTTTTACAAATTTATATCTTAAATCTAAAATTTTATTATTTTTAGAATGTTAACCCATTTTATAAAGATTTAAATTATTTAAATTTAAAAAACAATATTTTTAATTTTCATTTTTGCAAATTTATATTTAAAAATAGAGATCTAGAAAACTACATCAACTTTAAAATGTGGAACAGCTCTATGATGTGTTTAAAAATCTTATCCACAATAAAGTATTTGTTATTTTATTTTTTTTTATTTTATTTTTTTTAAATCATGCAAATATTCTATGTTAATTATAATTCTATTGGATGGAAATCTATTAAAACGTTAACCCATTTAAAAAAAAAAAAAATTATAAAAAAAAAAATTAAAAAAATTAATTTTTATTTTTAGAAATTTTTAGCTTAAAAATAGAAATGTAGAAAACCACATCAACTTTAAAAATCTTATCCACTATAAAGTCTTCAAAAAATTATGTTAATTTACTTTTTAATTCTTGTTTTCAAAAATAAAGTTGTTTTGAGAATAAAGTTTCGAGCTTTTACAAATGTATATGGACAATAAACATACAATGGCTACAAACATTAATGGGTTAAAAAAACAAAAAAAACAGGTATTTTGATATTAATTTAATAATACAAATTTTATTCTAGTTATGTTATTGATAATAACTATATATAAACTTTTAATTTATTCTAAACTATATTTATAAATAATTATATATACATACTTTTAATTTATTCTAAACTATATTTATATATTGTAAGTTGAATTAAAGAATAAGAATAAATAAAGTCAAACATGCAAGTAAGGGACAATAGGGGTTTACATTCAAAAAATTTTAGAAGGGACAATTCTATTCAATTATATAAATCCCATGTGTGTTTTTTTTATATAATTTTAGATGACCATGCCAATTATGTCATAATTAGATATTTAGTTCAACTATATGTATAACTATCTTCCATAATCTCTCAATTGATCTTCATCTTTAACTTCTCTATTTTCTCCTTATACCGAAGTGATACTCCCCCTTAACTGATAAGTATACCTAATTGATATTCATACCAAAAGTTTACATACAATCTTCATTTGGAGCACTTAGTAGCTCATTGAAAAGATCTAACTAAGAACTACAATTTGTGGCATGGCCTGGACGTGTTAAAGACAAACCCAGGCCCCTGAATTTCCTAAAAACATTGTTTAGGGCCTCAAAACAACCTTGGAAGTTTAGGATCCAAAAAATCATAACAAAACTACCAAGATGGAGGGCCATGATGAGTCAATGGAGAGGTGGGTGGCCACCAATATCCACCTAGATCAGTCCTCCCCCCTTAGGAAGCAATGGTCCCAATTGCATCAAGTTCCCGTAGTAAATGGGAAATAAATTGTTGAATTTGAACCTTGGTGAGCCACTTGCCCTGTTGAAGAAGTTGTCTTGCTTCGACAACCCGAAAAAGTTGTCTATTTTATTGGCAGGTTCCCTTCATCCTAGTGTCCATGATTCAATCCATTATAGCTTGCTCAATGGAATCGAGATGGAGTTTTGTAGAGGCCAATTGCTCAACCACCTCTGAGATGTCCAACAAAGGTGGGAAATATGGTCGAAACAGCTCCACATTAAATATTGGGTGTAAGCTAAGGAAAATTGGAGTAATACTCAATTCAAAATCATTTACACCTACATCCTTTATGATGGTGTAAGGCCCATATCAAAGTGGTTTCAGCTTCATGTGGGGGGCTATGAGACACTCTTTCTACAAATGCAACGACACCTTATCACCAACTTGAAACTTGTGTGAAGCATGATGTTGGTCTCACCATTGCTTGTACTTGGCATTAGCCTTCTACAAGATATCATGAACTTGTTGTTGGAGGTGATAGATCCATTCAACAAATTTGGTTGCTCTATATGCCTCAGTCGAAGCATGGGAGGAATCTGTTGGTGAAGGTGCAAATGACAGAGATCTATCAATAAGGGCCAATAACTAGAATCCCAAGCACACGTAAAAAGGGTTGTGACCAATAGAGTTGTGGAGGGATCTTTTATAACTATGTTGAATATATGGGAGGCTCTTATCCCGTGTATGTGGATGCTTAGAGTTGTACATGTGTAGGATATGCAAACGATTTGGTCAACTTGGTGTCCATTAAAGACCATAGGTTGGACAAAAAAGTACAAAGGAACTTGCTATCCCTATTTGAAACAATGGTTCGCGGTAGCCTGAAATGAACCCAAACACATTTGAAGAATATCTTAGCAGTGACATCGATGGTGATACTCTTCTAGTAGGGTGTCAAGATAGCCATATCAGAAAACCGATAAATGACCACAAATAAACAACCATTACCATGTTTGGTAGAAGGTAGACTGAACATGTAATCCATGGAGATGGACTTCCATATCCTATCGGGGGGAGGTAGAGGAGTGTATAACCCTTGTATTTTGATGGTCGGTTTGGCAATGGCACAAGTAGTGCATGATATGATATACATGCTGACATCATGTCGAAGCCTCAACCAATGAAAGTAATTTTGTAGTACAACCATGGCCTTTTCCACACCAAAGTGTCCTACCACTTAACTGTAATGATCTCCCAAAATCAACTTCGCATGCTCCCTTGAAGGAACACAAAGATGGCCCAAATGAGATAACAATCCATCCTGAAGATGAAAATATGCAACTGGTGTGCCTACACCTAGCGTTTGATATGTGGCATCGAAGTCAGGATCATTGTGATATAGTTGGGACTACCCGAAGATCTCATGGCCACAAGAGTTTAGCACTATGGTTAGTGCTAGAAGTGGAGGTTGACTAAGGAAATGAGCAACATAGTTGGTGCTACCCTTATTGTATGTAATGTTCAAGTGGAATTGTTGTGGGTAGGTGGACCACCTTTGGTGGTGGTTATTTTGTAACTTTTTCTACATTTGCATGGACTGTAGAGGCTTGTGATTAGTGTGGATGATGATCTCCTTCCCGAGAATGTAATTATTCCATTGGTGGCAGACTTGTAGAATGGAGTACATCTCTTTATCATAGATGGGGTACTTGCAAATGACATATGAGAGTGTCTCACTGTGGTAGCCCATTGGATGGCCATATCGAGTGAGGACTACGACCATCGCATAGTCCAAAGCATCTGTCTCAATCTCAAAGGGTTGTTGCAGATACGACAAGGTGCTTCTATTTATTTTCAATGTGGGATATTATTGTTTCTTAGAATGTTAGCACTGTAAGAAACATGTAATGGAAGCAATGCCAGATATTATTATTTCTTAGAATGTTTTTTTTTTTACAAAATCTGAAATTTTATATATATAAAAGGGCACGACCGAGGTCGCATAGTACAAAAGAAGGTGCTGGTAGAGGATACCAACAACAAAGTTTCCATCAAAAGCTTACAAAAATGAGTTTGACAATGATCCTACTTCACTAATATCTAATCTTTTCAATTCTGTCGTAGAACTATCTTTTCGAAAGACTTATTTATGCCATTTTTACAAAATTTTGGAGTGCCTTACTGATCTTCTTAAGCTCGGTCTTCCTCTGGTAGGGGCTTGAGCGCTACATTCAGATTGAGCAAAATTTAGTCTGCCCTGCTTACTGTCTCCTTGTTTTGGCTTTGTGCTGGGGAGTTGGATGGCTTGGCTTCCATGCGCTCCCCTTGGCGTCTAAGGAATTTGACTTCATCTTGTAACTAATTTATTATGGCACGATGTTGAGCTAGTGTGTCCAGAGTGAAGGTGAGTGTGGAGCTATGAGAATCCAAGCGAAGTGCCAGTTGTTGGGTGGTGGAGAAGTTATCTTCCACCAGTTCATCCTCCGATCGTTCATGAGCTGGGTGCTGTGCCATTTTTGCAACTAGACTGACTATGATTACCCTCCTCCAATTACTAGTGTTTCCTTTGGCTCGGTCAGGGCTGGTGCTAAAGTTGATGTTGTTGTCTTTAGTTTTTCCTCGGACGTGGCTATCTCTGGTGTTGTCTTTGTCTACATTGTCTCTGTCTATGCTTCCTATGTCTTCACTGTTGTTGGAGCTTCCTCGAACAATGATGTGTATGTCATTGTTTCCGCTGACCAAGCTACCTCTAGTGTTGCCCCTACCACGGTCTCTGATATTGCCTTTCTCTGTGATGCTCCATGTGAGGCCGCTTCTCACAATTTTATCAATTGTTGTACCTTTGGTGCTAGAGCAATGGTGAATTCCCAAGTTGCTTGTGTGCTTTAAATTCCCTTCCCATATGAAATTCCAAACTGTTGAGGTCTGTTGTGGCTGGCTATAACAATGAATCAGGAGTTGGCCATCCAATTTACCTCTTCTGGATGTTTTTTGGATGGATGTATGTCGTGAAAACTCAAAATTTGAGTGACGTTCAATCGTTGATGCGACATGTACTATCAGCGTTCACTTGCGTTGAATCATGGCTGAAATCCTTTCAAAATCCTTCACCTCAAGCACAGTTATGGTGGAGGTGATGTTGCAGATTACAGAGCGGGCGTGGAGCGACGGGTAGGACGGTATCCCATGAAGGAGGAGCACCTTGCGATCCAGTATATCCATATTTTCCTCCTACTACGTACAAGTTCCCATGGGCCAAAGGTTGTGCATGTACAAAATCTCCCCGAGCATGACACTAGGATTACAACTTAATGCGTTCAGCTGAAGTGCCTCATGGATATTGGCGCCAGGTGGCGCGTTTACAGGAGAGGGCTGAGGCATTAGGGGGGGCTAAGAAAAGGTGCCTTCCCAACACTTCCATATGGTTGGGGCGCCTTCCAATTTCTAGGTTTTCCTACTCATCCGCTATCATATTATTTGTGCGTGGGACATGGTAGAAGGAGGACTGGATGGTGGATAGGATTGCTCTAGTCCTTTTAGTGATTCTTTTCAACTTTGAATTCTTTGGGTCTGTTCTTGTAACGAAATGCCAGATTATATTCTTTGAGTCCCCTATTACAATTATGTGGTTGAGTTGTCGATCCTGAGCTAGGAGTCCTCCTTGATACATCGCATAAGCCTTTGCCATGTTGTTGGTGGTTATGCCCAGATTCTAAGAGTAGCATATGATTCTTTTTCCTCTAGGGTTGTACAATACCCCTCCCGCACCTGCCTCCCCTATTGTTTCTTAGAATGTTAGCATTGTAAAGAACTTGTAAAGGAACTTGACTAGTTGCAATTAGTCAATTCTAGTCACTTATTCTAGAAACTAGTAACAAAATATTATGGGGTATGGATGTTTGTAATCAAATGCATTTTTTCATCTATGTTATGATTCCAACACTAAAGAACACAAGCCTTAATCACATGGATGAAGAACTTCCATACTTCAAATCCACTTATTATTGAATTGGAATTTAATGTGTGCTTATTTAAGTGGCATTATATTAACAACCCACCCTTGCATAGATTGCAAGGGATTTTGAAGGGTGACACTTCCTACTACTTTGATTTGTTTGCAAGAATTTCATTCTTCTCTTGTTTCAAATATTTGAAGCATTGGGTGGAATTGAAATATAGGATTATGACTTTTATGGATTCAACTTCACCAAATATAGATATCCCCTCCTAGTATTGAAGACTCGGGAAACACGAGAAGAAGATTGACAATATTGTTGAATAACAAAAATTAAGGATAAACTATGATTCCGATTAAATGTTGGAAGTGAAGGATGAAGTAGTGAAAGTAGGAAATAAAGTAGTGAAGATAATAAATAACAAACGTCTAGAATATGGAAATAAGCATTATGGATAGTCAATCAATCATCATCTAAAATCTATAAGTAATCAATATGGAATATCAATAAATCAATCATTGTTGTAGATGGGAGATCTAGAGGGGGAACAAGAGCTAGGGAGATGGGGAGAAAGATGATAATGAGATATGGAAAGAAACAAGAGGGTAACAAGGTTAAGCGAAAGGATGAGAGGGGTTATGGACCAAATGGCTTTTGTGTTGAAGGGAAATAAACTCTTGTAGGGTCAACTTATCCATAGCTTGTGTACTCTACGTTATCCATATTTATAACTTGTGGATATGGAGAACTATCAGCAGCTACTAAAGTTAAGCTATCAGTAACTTTTGGAGGAATTAATTTATCTGTAGATGGATACTCCCTTAAATGAAATATGAGATTAAAACTAGAAAAATAAAAGATTTACATACAAAAATATGAATTCAATGCACGATATTTTTCTATTAATATAAAGGATTCTTTATTTCCAAAGGATAAAATCTTCAACACTAATTCTATTTGTTAGTCTTCTTAGATATAGATTTTCATCATTTAAAAGCTACCAAATAAGAGCCAGCTTCACTTATTTTCAATACCACAAGCCTCATATGATTCTAATGAGGGAGGAAATTGAACTAAATTTTAAAAGCTAAGTTCAGCTTTGTACAACATAGTTGTTTACGAGTCATCAACAAATCATAAGGACCGGTAGTGAGTGGCACTTCCAAGTGAAACCCTAGAAAAGTTGGCAAATATAGGACAATAAAAAATCAAGAAGGCCTTGTCAAATTCATATATAAATTGTGATGGAACTTCCTAGTGAAATTGTTTAAAGGTTGGGAATGATAAGGAAATCAAAAATCAAGAAGGCACTTATCAAATTCATATACCCAAAATATCAAGGAAAGGCTATAAATGACATATAAGAAGAACTTGTATCAAAATTTTGGTCACAAGATTGTCAATTTTTTTGCAAACATACCTGTTGGGTCTCTCAAAACGATCCCCCATTTGGCATCTGAAAATGCCTTCTCTTTCTTGTAGTTTCCAAGGACACCCATGGTTCAAATGGATTTCTACATGTGAGGTAGAAGTGTGTTAAGATTTCAGAGTGGGATCAACAAATAAAAAATATTAATATTAATTATATCGATGAGGGATAATGATCATGTATTGGGGAAATTCTTGGTGATTATTGTTGGTGAGGGATTATTGCTAGTGAGTGTTGTTCGTGACCTCAATTTGGTTCTTGTGAGGAGGTTTAGATGGTGGTTCAAAACCATACGACAAATGGAATGTGTTGTGGGTAGGAAAATGAAGTAGTCGAGCAAAGGAGGGTAAGGGGTCTCACTCCTCTCCTAATGTCCCTAGCATGCATATATAGATTCCACAATATAAAGATCAATATATAATCCTTCCCAAGGTGAAATCTGCCTGCCTCCCATGTAATGGATATAAAGATCGATGTATTCATAGACATGGTCAATAGGTTAAAAGTGTAGGTGTTCACCAAAGATTTATTGAATACAATGACAAAAAACTTACCTATTTTGAAACAATTTTGTGGAGTGGCGTGGAACTGACATGGAGGTGGTTGTTGAATGTAGTTGATTTGCGTAATGTAATAATGCGTTTTTTTTAGTGTTGAAACACATTAATAGAATAAGCGTGAAGTGCATTAACATTAATATGATATAGATATAAATACATGATTATGACCATTGGATTCATCTTCCAAGGTCTCTTGGACTCCCTATGATCGTTACAATAGATTGGTCCTCTCCATATTTCGTCAAGTTCGTAACCCTAACGGATTATGTTTCCAACATTTACCCCCTTAATCCTAAGGGGTGTATGTGAGTCTAAGGTGAGAGTTGATATCTAAAAGTGGGCAACTCAAATAAGGAAGAGTGATCTCTGAATATGGTGGTTTTGGGATGACCACAAACCGAATGTATAGAAGAAGCTTCTATCTTATACTAAATGGTGGTGGTGTTTTAAGGAACACCACAAATTAATATGGTGGTTTAAGGATGACCGCAAACTAATCTGGTGGTTTAAGGATGACCACAAACTCTGAAACTTGGCTCTAGGCTCAATGGTTCCCAGAACATTTCCTAAGTTAGATAGAATATGAAGTTGTGAGTTCATTCATAACATGAGTTCGATATGTGAGAGGGTTTGAAGGCAACAAAAACCTAATTAACAAAAGCAGTGAACTCTGGAAGACAAGGGAGCGATTTCCAGGGCTGCAATTGAATAGTCTTTGGGCAAGAATATTGTTGGAGCAGTCGACGTCGAGATTAGGGTTTTGTGTAAGCAATGGACATTCGATCACAATGGATTGGAGAATGAGTGGGAATTAAGTTGGAACGATTAGGGTTCGAATGACTAGAACTAGTGTAGGGTTTTTGTTTTTGCATGCATCTACTCGTATTACGGTTAAACCATGGAGAGTTAGGTTTAGAAACTGCATAGAAGTGACACAAAGATTGGTAACTTAGATTAACAGGTAGAGACAGAGAATCACCAAAACACACAGACATTGGCAAGAAGGAATTTTTTATGTCATGCTAGAATGAGCGCCCAAAACATACTTGCAGATGGGCACAAGATTCCTAGAGGCACAAAGAAACATTTTGCAATATACCAGATGAATAATAATATGCGGAACATAAATATTTAGCAAGCAGTAATGGAACAACAAGATTATAGCTAGATCAATATGAGAATAACACCAGAAAGAGCACCTTTATTAGAGATAGCAATGTTCACTTGCCTCTTCGAGGGGGAAATCTCCAGCAGAGCAAAGCTCTATTAAAATAATCTACAAGAAAAAAATATCCAATACCTCATACTCTTATTTATACTAATTCTACCTTCTAAGGAAACTTCTAGAGGAAGATCTTTCTAGAAGCATAAATTTCTATTAGGTCTTCTTTCATTGACTTATTCTCCTTTATTTATTAGGCCTTATTAACTAATGTTGGTCATTTTAGTGGCCATATGAAAGGAAGTATTGTACCACCATTCTGCCAAGGGGAGCCATTGCACCCATTGGTGTTGTTTGTTTGAAGCAAAACACTACAAGTAGGTTTCCAAACATTTGTTTACCACTTCCATTTAGTCGTCATACTAGGGTTCATAGGTTGTGCTCATGTTCAGTTGGGTGCCCTACAATTCAAATAACTCTTTCCAAAATGTGCTGGTGAAAGTTGGGTCATGATCAGATACAATATAGGTGGGCATGTCATGTAACTTGAAAATATGATCAAGGAAAACCTATGCTACTAATGCCCATGTGAAAGGGTGGGGTAAGGCACAAAAATGAGCATACTTGGAGAGGCAATCAACCACCACCATGATCGTCGACTTGTTTCCAACTTTAGGAAGGGACAATATAAAGTTTGTGGAGATGTCTATCCACATAGAAGTTGGAATGGGTAGGGGTTGTAGGGCTTCTGGAGACTTGATAGTTTCACCTTTATTACATTGGCACACTTCACATTCGATGACAAAGTGAAGGATATCCTTCTTCATGCTTGCCTAGAAAAAAGAATGACATGCATGAGCATAGGTCTTTTGGAATCCCAAGTGACCCGCAATAGATGACGAGTGCAACTCATTAAAGAGCCTCAGTTTGAGTGATGAAGAGAGGTATAGAAATAGGTGATCCTCATATCTGAGAATATTGTCCTGCTAAGTGTAGTCAATGGGAGGATTAGGGTCCTACTAAATGCGCTGAATTAAACTAGAGAGAGTCGGGTGTGTTACTCTTGACATACTTCTTCAATCTAATCAAGGATCGGTAAGGATAAGCAAAAGAAGGAGCCCTCTTCCTCATGTTGTCTTGACAATGCATCTGTTACTATACTGTTTAAATGCCCTTTTTATACATGATTTCATAATCATAACCCAACATTTTGGTCAACCACTTGTTTTGTTCTCGAGAGGATAACCGCTACTCCAGAAAATACTTCAAACTATAGTGATATGCTTTGATCTGAAAATGACACCCCAAAATATATGGCCACCATGTGTGCACCGCATGGAGAATGGCCATCATTTCTTTTTCATAAGTAGATCTTCCTAGATTGTTGCCACTCAACGATTTGCTAGTAAAGGCCACAGGTAGACCATCTTGTGTGAGCACTACACCTATACTAGTGCCAAAAGCATCTGATTTTACCACAAAGGTTTTGTTGAAGTTAGGAGCTGCTAGTACAGGAGTAGTGCACATGGCCCTCTTTAACTCTATGAAGACTTGTTGAATAACAAGTGTCCAATGAAATGCATTCTTCTTAAGAAGGTCGGTTAAGGGACTAGCAATTTTTCCATAATGGTGGACAAATTTCCTGTAATATCATATGAGACCGAGAAAACCCCTTAGGAACTTTAAGTTCATGGGTCATGGCCACTCCTGCATAGCTTGTATCTTTTTGGGGTCCACTTTTACCCCTTCTCGACCCAAAATGTGTCTCACGTATTCCTCTTCGTTGGCTCCAAAGGAAAATTTGGTCTTTTTGACGAACAATTGGTTGTCCTATAGAAAGTGAATTACTTTGTCCACATGAAGAAGATGACTATCCCAAGTGTGGTTGTAGATGAGGATGTCATCAAAGAAAACTAGGACAAACTGTTGAAGGTAGGGTTTCAATATTTTATTCATGAGACTTTGGAAGGTGGATGGGGCATTGCAAAGGCCAAAAGGCATGACCAGGAATTCATAATGTACTTCATGAGTTCGGAAAGTAGTATTTGGAATATCTGCCTCCTTCATCCAGATCTAGTGATAACTTCAGCAAAGGTATAATTTGGTGAAGACACATGCACCTTGGATTTCATCCAACAAATCATCAATGACAAGAATGGGAAACTTATCTTTGATGGTCAGTTTATTCAAGGCACACAAATCAGGACACATATGCCAAGTACCTTCTTTCTTTAATACCATCACCACGAGAGAAGAATATGGGTCGGTACTAGGGCGAATTACCCCCACCTCTAGTAATTCATGTACCATCTTTTCTATTTCATTTTTTTGAGCAAATGGATACCTGTAGGAACGTACATTGGGGGGTTGATTTCCTGGTCGGAGAGGGATGCTATGATCATGCTCACCCCTGGAAGGAGGTAAGTCTGTTGTAACTTCAAAGACCTTGGGGTACTTGTCCAAGATTAGTTGCAGGCTAGGAGGGACTACCAAAGAGGCTTGATCGATGACATGGATGGAATGCAATTGAGCAATCACACCATGGTGGCTTTTCTTCAACATTTTTTCCATCCTGTGAGAGCTGATGATTCACGAGAGCTCGCTTGGAGACCTCGAAGGCTATAGGTGTGAGCCTCATATGTGAAGCTCATATATAACTCATGATAATCCATTGTAATGGGTCCCAGAGTGCAAATCCATTCCACACCCAAAACTATATCACAACCCCCCATGGCAATAGAAAACATGTGGGTTTTTAGATGATAATCACCCATTTGGAGTTTGGCATTCTCACAATGCCCCCCACACTTCATCATACTGCCATTAGAGATGAGAATTTGAAAATTATAAACAGGGCAGACAAAGCAATGGATCTCCTCAACAAGCCTGCGATGAATAAAATTATGGGTGATACCACTATCAATCAACACCACAACTAGTCTATGTTTGATGTAGCCCTTGATCTTCAATGTCTGTAGGGCCGAAATACCTTAGAGGGCATGAAGAGATATGACAGGTTCCTCTGGTTCCACAAGGGAGGCAACAAAATTTGCAACATGAACACTTGGTTGAGCATCCTCTAGGTATGAAGACTCAACTAAAGGTATGTCTTCATAGGAAGAGGAAGTTGATGCATCATTCTGGACAAACTTTTGTTCCCTGCATTTATGTCCCGCTGAATAATTTTCATCACAGCAATAGAAAAGTCCTTTCTCGCGATGCTCCGCCATTTCTGTTGGAGATACATTTTGGACCTTCAAGGTTTGTGTCGACGTTGAGTGACCCTCGGGGCGAGGAAGGTTGGGGAATGTATCCCTTAGGGGTGGAGCCTGAAGGATGGTCTACTTCCAGTGCTAATTGGCATGCCTGCAACCAAATAGTAGGATGATGCATGCTCACATGATTCCTGATGGCTTCTTTTAAGCCACTGATAAAACATTCAAGGTGAAAGTCATCAGGTAAACCCTCGGTTCGGATAGCCAATTGTTCAAATGTCGTGATAAATTCAGTGATTGATTTAGTTTGATGCAACTTAGTGAGCCTGCCCAAAAAATGTGATTCCCTATCAAAACAGGCACAAACTGCTTTAGTGAACATGTTCCAAGTGGGCAGTCCTAGATAACAGTTCTTATGCCACTGCCAGCACTGCCATCATTCTTGATCCAAGTACAAAACCCCTACATGAAGTTTGGTCTCATCATCTCGGATATCATGAAGGGAGAAGTATTGTTCCATTTGAGAAACCCACTCGGCTGGGTTGGAACCATCAAATTTATGCATGTCAACTTTGGGCACCTTATTCCAAGAGGGTGGAGAACCCCAAGGGGAGCGAGACGACTAAATATGCTCATAATGGGAAGACTGAGGGTCCTCAGGAGTGGGCTCAACATTCTTATCCTTTAGGAGTTGCTCCAGAGCATGGTATTTCTTGTCAAGGGCTATTTGGAAGTCAGTGTGTATGGAGGCCATTTGTTGTTCTAGGTTGGACACCTTTTCCTCCTAGGTTTCTTGGGACTGAGAGTGGGTGGTAGGCATGGTGGAGGCTTAAGTAGCAGATGAGGTGTTGGGACGAAAAAATGGGCCTAAAAATTATAGGTACCCAGGTGATCAGGACAAAGAGAGGAATCTAATGGGATATGTCTCAAATAAGGGCATCCCGGAAAAGGTTGGGTCCACGGAGTAAAAAAGACTGAAAAATGAAGGGTACCACTACGATCAAAATGAAGAGAGGAATCCAATGGACCAAGTATTAAATAAGGGTGTATCCTGGCCCCATAATTTTTTTTTTTACTCCTGCAAAGTTATACTCCGATCTGAATACTTCTGCAGCGTTGGAATTCCCAAATTCTTAATAATAAAAAATGTTGACAGGGAGGGTTTTTGTAGCGAAAAATTTAGCAGGGTGCCAAGTTTCATTGTAGTAGATCTCTTGTTTCCTCCCCAAGGGTTAGGTTTTGCAGGGTATCTATAGTAAATGGTTTACCCTATGTTATAACTCTCTGATATACGTGCGGGGTCCAACAATAGTACTCGAACCAATATCTCAGGGAACCAACTAAGGAGGCTAGATCGTACCCTTCGACGTACTACCTGACTACTCATGTACTAGAAAGTATCTTCTCGAGTGTTGTTCTCAGTGAAACTATAGCAGGCAGGCGACCGATCAGTTTATCTATGGAGGGCTGCATGATATCTAGGTCGATCTGTATACATGTGTTGTCTAATGCGTTACCACTCGAAGGGGTACCAACAGAGGTTACAAAGGTGGCCAACAATGTGTGCTTAAGTACCACTTGTAGTTCATGTGTGTAAGAGTCCATGACCGTGATTTTATGCATGGAACAACCGATCTTTGTAGCTTAAAGACGTCGAAATACGTGTCTACCCTGAAAACATTTACCCCACAAGTTTTGCCCATGAAGGAAATCTAAACCACTTGCAACATACCAGATGAATAATAATATGCAGAACATAAATATTTAGCAAGCAGTAATGGAACAACAAGATTATAGCTAGATCAATACCAGAATAACACTAGAAAGAGCACATTTATTAGAGATAGCAATGTTCGCTTGCCTCTTCGAGGGGGTAACCTCCAACAGAGCAGAGCTCTATTACAATAATCTCCAAGAAAAAAATATCCAATACCTCCTACTCCTATTTACACTAATTCTACCTTCTAAGGAAATTCTCGAGGAAAATCTTTCTAGAAGCAGAAGCTTCTATTAGTTCTTTTTACATTGACTTATTCTCCTTTATTTATTAGGCATTATTAACTAATGTCGACCTTTATTCATAGAAAACATATCCTTCTTTTTACATTGACTTATTCTCCTTTATTTATTAGGCATTATTAACTAATGTCGACCTTTATTCATAGAAAACATATCCTACTAACTAATGACCCACAAAGAGGTGTTAGGATCGGATCCTAACACGTTTATAACATAGGAATATCTAGAGAATAAATGCATGTGGAAGACTAGCAGGAAAAGGGGCACAAACTGGCAGGCAGGTAGGAAAAGAGAGGGTGTTTCTGGACACACTCAGATGTTATGGACAACTACCATAGTGAATCAGACCCTAAAGGCTGAGCTGGCTCTAATACCATTGCATTCATCTTTCAAGGTCTCCTTGACTCCCTATGATCATTAAAATAACTTGACTCTTCATATTTCGTCATGTTCGTAACCCTGACGAATTACATTTCCAACAGAGAGAATGAACAACATGCTTGATAGGAAATCTTTCTTTAAACATAAAACTTCTTAGCCAAGAGATTGGCAAATTCTTGACCGAAAAATTGGGTGGGGAATTCAAACTCTCAAATGAGAAAGTGGATAGAGAATCTAATCTCTCAATCGAGAAAGTGGGGGGAGAATCTAAACTCTCGGTTGATAGATGTCTCCCAGAGTTTTGTGAGTTTCAATTTCCAGTTCAAAAAACAATCTTTCAATTGAGAAAATTATGTGTGGATTAAAACTCTCGGTCGATAAATTATTAACCCGAGGAAAACTCTTGACCAATAAATCATTAACCCAAGGCAAGCTCTCAGTGGAGATATTTATAAATTTTCTACCTGGAAATTTTTGTTGATTTTTTTCTTGGCTAGAAAAAAACATTTTACAATCCTTTTCGTAGGCTCATTCCATAAAATGTTACCCATCTTTGAGCTTTCACTCCATATCAAAACACACAATAATGAAAGAAAATATTCATGTCAAAACATGCAAACAAGAAGAGGTTTTACTCATGTTAAACCTTTTTCAATGAATCTAGTTTGACAAATGCTTACTTGGACAAGTCTAACCATTCGACTTTTCAAACTTTTCAGACAATTATCACTGGAATCCAACAATGCATTTCTTGGTGAAATTGCAATTTTCCATTGTTCAATTTGCAGTTTTGAATGCATAAATGGATCCTATCCTGGATTATGCAATTTGAACCACCTGGATTATACAATATAAACCACTAATATCTACAATTCCAACAATTCTTTTAAATTTCTTACCAAATTTTAAACAAAATTAATTAAAAACATAACTAAAAAAATATTCAAAAAATCACATGTTTACACTATAGAGTGAATACTCCACAAATTATGAGTCATGGGAAATAAGCTCGTGAAATCTTTTAGCTGAAAATTTCATTTCATAATCAAAATAAAGCACTATACTCTACTCCATGTAAGTACTATAAAAGTAAACCAAAAATAAGGTTGCCTTGATTTTCCATGTAACTTCCAACCATTAACAATATACAAAATGGGGATATGGACAACAACACGAACTTCAACTTTATTGTGGGACAAATACTCAATTTTGTATGCAAAGAATTTTTTGGGAATCTGACATGTGGGGTTCCTGTCCTAACAACTTGCACACTATGCCAACTGGAATCGATGTGGGAATTCAACTTTCATAGTGGTGGGTCATATGTGATTAACAACTCTTGGACGTTGCAACTTGCGGGGCACGTATGTGAATGAATTAAACAATAGTACATTTACATCCGTGAGACTGAAATTCAATTGAAAAGTACAAAGTGTTGTACTAGACAAAGAATAGAAAAATAAATCCATACTATTAAGTCTTTAGGAATAGTTTATTTTTACAATGTTATAAAGAAGATAAAATATGCTCATGTTGTGCCTTTTCCATGTAAAAAATTCCCTCGAATTTATATTAAGTATAAATTCATTTACATACTAAAGCTACAGCCGTAGCTATCGAATTCCAGGAATAGTTTATTTTTACAATGTTATAAAGAAGATAAAATATGCTCATGTTGTGCCTTTTCCATGTAAAAAATTCCCTCGAATTTATATTAAGTATAAATTCATTTACATACTAAAGCTACAGCCGTAGCTATCGAATTCCAGACAAAATAATAAATCTGTTAAACTGTCTCCCATAATATGCACATGTTGTGCCTGGTTTAACTTCCATGGTAGTTTTTTTTTTAAATGTATTATTAAATTTTGTAATTTTTTATAAAAATCGTATATGAAAAGATTATGATATAATAAATATAATAAATTTTGGTTATAGAGTAAGATCTAAAATTATTTCTAATTTGTTAAGAGTTTATGGTTCTTTAATGTAAGGAAATAAATTAACAGCCAAGACCCCAGAGGTATTTGGTAGGATTGGAAGTTTACCCCCTTATGGACCACCAATGAGTTATTTTAGGTGGCATGGTTTTCCTTGAATAATGACTATGAGTAAGTTTACATTCGTGGATATCAAATATTGATGGTTGTCCTCATTACTAATTGGCAATTGAGTTATGATAGGTTTTGCTACCTTCAAAAACACATCAAACCAAGTCACTTTAATATTAAAAATGGAGTAAGGTAAAAGGTGAATAAGTTTGATTTAAAAAAAAAAAATTACAACAAATATTAGTTATAATTTTATATGATTGACGAAAATTTTGACAATGAAATTTTGCTTTAAAAAAATAGCCTATTTTAATAAAACCCAAATCACTATAATTTTAAAAAATAAATATATCAAAGAAAAAACCTTGCTTCATAATTGTATAAAATCAATAAGAATTTTGACCATGAAATTTTGTTTTTAAAAGTTTTAACCTTTTTAAAAAAAATCTAGATCATGAATTAAAAAAAAAAAAATGAATCACAAAAGAAAAAACCTCACCAAAAAAGTTAAATTTGGACACAATTTAACTTACTCCATTCAAAATCACTAGAAGCACAATGATTTTTGAAATATATCTACACTTCTTTCCTTTGATAAACAAAGCATTTAGATTAAAATTCTTTTCTTATTTATATATTAATTTCCCCACCTTTGAAATGTTTAATAACACAATACAAATTGTATAACCAAAATCAAATACATAAAAGCATTGCATAAACAAATTTAATAATATATATGCTCACATGATCCCTGATGGCTTCCTTTAAGCCACTGATAAAACATTCAAGGTGAAAGTCATCAGGTAAACCCTCGGTTCGGATAGCCAATTGTTCAAATGTCGTGATAAATTCAGTGATTGATTTAGTTTGATGCAACTTAGTGAGCCTGCCCAAAAAATGTGGTTCCCTATCAAAACGGCCACAAACTGCTTTAGTGAACATGTTCCAAGTGGGCAGTCCTAGATAACATTTATTATGCCACTGCCAGCACTGCCATCATTCTTGATCCAAGTACAAAACCCCTACTTGAAGTTTGGTCTCATCATCTCGAATATCATGAAGGGAGAAGTATTGTTCCATTTGAGAAACCCACTTGGCTAGGTTGGAACCATCAAATTTATGCATGTCAACTTTGGGCACCTTATTCCAAGAGGGTGGAGAACCCCAAGGGGAGCGGCACGACTAAATATGCTCATAATGGGAAGACCGAGGGTCCTCAAGAGTGGGCTCAACATTCTTATCCTTTAGGAGTTGCTCCAGAGTGTGGTATTTCTTGTCAATGGCTATTTGGAAGTCAATGTGTATGGAGGCCATTTGTTGTTCTAGGTTGGACACCTTTTCCTCCTAGGTTTCTTGGGACTGAGAGCAGGTGGTAGGCATGGTGGAGGCTTAAGTAGCAGATGAGGTGTCGGGACAAAAAAATGGGCCTAAAAATTATAGATACCCAGGTGATCAGGACAAAGAGAGGAATCTAATGGGATATGTCTCAAATAAGGGCATCCCAAAAAGGGTTGGGTCCATGGAGTAAAAAAGACAGAAAAATGAAGGGTACCACTACGATAAAAAAGAAGAGAGGGATCCAATGGACCAAGTATTAAATAAGGGTGTATCTTGGCCCCATAATTTTTTTTTTACCCCTGCAAAGTTATACTTCGATCTAAATACTTCTGCAATGTTGGAATTCCCAACTTCTTAATAATAAAAAATGTTGACAGGGAGGGTTTTTGTAGCGAAAAATTTAGCAGGGTGCCAAGTTTCATTGTAGTAGATCTCTTGTTTCCTCCCCAAGGGTTAGGTTTTGCAGGGTATCTATAGTAAATGGTTTACCCTATGTTATAACTCTCTGATATACATGTGCGGTCCAACAATAGTACTCGGCCCAATATCTCAGGGAACCAACTAAGGAGGCTAGATTGTACCCTTATACGTACTACCTGACTACTCATGTACTAGAGAGTATCTTCTCAAGTGTTGTTCTCAGTGAAACTATAGCAGGCAGGCGACCGAGCAGTTTATCTACGGAGGGCTGCATGATATCTAGGTCGATCTGTATACATGTGTTGTCTAATGCGTTACCACTCGAAGGGGTACCAATAGAGGTTACAAAGGTGGCCAACAATGTGTGCTTAAGTACCACTTGTAGTTCATGCGTGTAAGAGTCCATGACCATGAGTTTATGTGTGGAACAACAGATCTTTGTAGCTTAAAGACGTCGAAATACGTGTCTACCTTGAAAAAAATTACCCCACAAGTTTTGCCCATGAAGGAAATCTGATACCACTTGCAATATACCAAATGAATAATAATATGCAGAACATAAATATTTAGCAAGCAGTAATGGAACAACAAGATTATAGCTAGATCAATACCAGAATAACACCAGAAAGAGCACATTTATTAGAGATAGAAATGTTCACTTGCCTCTTCGAGGGGGTAACCTCCAACAGAGTAGAGCTCTATCACAATAATCTCCAAGAAAAAAATATCCAATACCTCCTACTCCTATTTATACTAATTCTACCTTCTGAAAATTCGCGAGGAAGATCTTTCTAGAAGCAGAAGCTTCTATTAGTTCTTTTTACATTGACTTATTCTCCTTTATTTATTAGGCCTTATTAACTAATGTCAACCTTTATTCATAGAAAACATATCCTACTAACTAATGACCCACGAAGATGGGTTAGGATCATATCTTAACATGTTTATAACATAGGAGTATCTAGAGAATAAATGGATGTGGAAGACTAGCAGGAAAAGGGGCGCAGACTGGCAGGCAGGTAGAAAAAGAGAGGGTGTTTCTGGACACACTCAGATGTTATGGACAACTACCATAGTGAATCAGACCCTAAAGACTGAGGTGGCTCTAATACCATTGCATTCATCTTTCAAGGTCTCCTTGACTCCCTATGATCATTACAATAACTTGACTCTTCATATTTCGTCATGTTCGTAACCCTAACGAATTACATTTCCAACAGAGAGAATGAACAACATGCTTGATAGGAAATCTTTCTTTAAACATAAAACTTCTTAGCCAAGAGATTGACAAATTCTTGACCGAAAAATTGGGTGGAGAATTCAAACTCTCAACTGAGAAAGTGGGTAGAGAATCTAATCTCTCAATCGAGAAAGTGGGAGGAGAATCTAAACTCTTGGTCAATAGATGTCTCCCAGAGTTTTGTGAGTTTCAATTTCCAGTTCAAAAAACAATCTTTCAATTGAGAAAATTATGTGTAGATTAAAACTCTCGGTCGATAAATTATTAACTCAAGGAAAACTCTTGACCAATAAATCATTAACCCGAGGCAAACAATCAGTCGCGATATTTATAATTTTTCTACCAGGAAATTTTTGTTGATTTTTTTCTTGACTAGAAAAAAACATTTTACAATCCTTTTCGTAGCCTCATTCCATAAAATGTTACCCATCTTTGAGCTTTCACTCCATATCAAAACACACAATAATGAAAGAAAATATTCATGTCAAAACATGCAAACAAGAAGAGGTTTTACTCATGTTAAACCTTTTTCAATGAATCTAGTTTGACAACCACTTACTTGGACAAGTTTAACCATTCGACTTTTGAGACTTTTCGGACAATTATCACTGGAATCCAACAATGCATTTCTTGGTGAAATTGCAATTTTCCATTGTTCAATTTACAGTTTTGAATGAATAGATGGATCCAATCTTGGATTATGCAATTTGAGCCACTTGAATTATACAATTTGAGCCACCTGGATTATACAATATAAACCACTAATATCTGCAATTCCAACAATTCTTTTAAATTTCTTACCAAATTTTAAACAAAATTAATTAAAAACATAACTAAAAAAATATTTAAAAAATCAAATGTTTACACTATAGAGTGAATACTCCACAAATTATGAGTCATGGGAAATAAGCTCGTGAAATCTTTTAGCTGAAAATTTCATTTCATAATCAAAATAAAGCACTATACTCTACTCCATGTAAGTACTATAAAAGTAAACCAAAAATAAGGTTGCCTTGATTTTCCATGTAACTTCCAACCATTAACAATATACAAAATGGGGATATGGACAACAACACGAACTTCAACTTTATTGTGGGACAAATACTCAATTTTGTATGCAAAGAATTTTTTGGGAATCTGACATGTGGGGTTCCTGTCCTAACAACTTGCACACTATGCCAACTGGAATCGATGTGGGAATTCAACTTTCATAGTGGTGGGTCATATGTGATTAACAACTCTTGGACGTTGCAACTTGCGGAGCACGTATGTGAATGAATTAAACAATAATACATTTACATTCGTACTATTGAATTGAAAAGTACAAAGTGTTGTACTAGACAAAGAATAGAAAAATAAATCCGTACTATTAAGTCTTTAGGAATAGTTTATTTTTACATTAATGTTATAAAGAAGATAAATTATGGTCATGTTGTGCCTTCCATGGTAGTTTTTTTTGGAAGTCCTATGATGTTTGACCAGTAAATTTGTGGAAAAATGTATGATTAAATTTTGTAAATTTTTATAAAAAATGTATATGAAAAGATTATGATATAATAAATTTTGGTTATAGAGTAAGATCTAAAATTATTTTTAATTTGCTAAAAGTTTATTGTTCTTTAATGTAAGGAAACAAATTAACAGTTAAGACTCAAAGGTATTTGGTAGGAGTGGAAGTTTACCCCTTTACGGACTACCAATGAGTTGTTTTAGGTGGCATGGTTTTCCTTGAATAATGGCTATGAGTAAGTTTACATTTGTGGATATCAAATATTGATGGTTGTCCTCATTACTAATTGACAATTGAGTTATGATAGGTTTTGCCACCTTCAGAAAACACAACAAACCAAGTCACTTGAATATTGAAAATGGAGTAAGTTAAAAGTAAATAAATTTGATTTAAAAAAAAAAAAAATTACAACGAATATTAGTTATAATTTTATATGATTGACGAGAATTTTGACAATAGAATTTTGCTTTAAAAAAAGTAGCCTATTTTAATAAAACCCAAATCACTATAATTTAAAAAAATAAATATATCAAAGGAAAAACCTTGCTTCATAATTGTATAAAATCAATAAAAATTTTGACTATGAAATTTTGTTTTTAAAAGTTTTAACTCTTTTAAAAAAATCTAGATCATGAATTTAAAAAAAAAAAAAAACCACAAAAGAAAAAACCTCACCAAAAAAGTTAAATTTGGACACATTTTAACTTACTCCATTCAAAATCACTAAAAACACAATGATTTTTGAAATATATCTACACTTCTTTCTTTTGATAAACAAAGCATTTAGATTAAAATTATTTTCTTATTTATATATTAATTTCCCCATCTTTGAAATGTTTAATAACACAATACAAATTGTATAACCAAAATCAAATACATAAAAGCATTGCATAAACAAATTTAATAATATATACAATAATCTACGAACATGTTTAGGAAAATAATATATACAATAATCTACGAACATGTTTAGGAAAAAAGAAAAATCAAATGCATAAAAGCATTGCATAAACAAATTTAATAATACATACCCAACCACGATCTACCTACATGTTTAGAAAAAAAAATCCATTAAACTGTTTCATCAATAAAATTATTGTAAATAATAAAATTTTAAAAATTAAATGACATATCTACAAAAGATATCCCCTCCTAGTATTGAAGACTCGGGAAACACGAGAAGAAGATTGACAATATTGTTGAATAACAAAAATTAAGGATAAACTATGAGCCCGATTAAATGTTGGAAGTGAAGGATGAAGCAGTGAAAGTAGGAAATAAACTAGTGAAGATAATAAATAACAAACGTCTAGAATATGGAAATAAGCATTATGGATAGTCAATCAATCATCATCTAAAATCTATAAGTAATCAATATGGAATATTGATAAATCAATCCTTGTTGCATATGGGGAGAATCTAGAGGGGGAACGAGAGCTAGGGAGATGGGGAGAAAGATGATAATGAGATATGGAAAGAAACAAGAGGGTAACAAGGTTAAGTGAAAGGATGAGAGGGGTTATGGACCAAATGGCTTTTGTGTTGAAGGGAAATAAATTCTTGTAGGGTCAACTTATCCATAGCTTGTGTACTCTACGTTATCCATATTTATAACTTGTGGATATGGAGAATTATCAGCAGCTACTAAAGTTAAGCTATCAGTAACTTTTGGAATTAATTTGTCTGTAGATGGATACTCCCTTAAATGAAATATGAGATTAAAATTAGAAAAATAAAAGATTTACATAAAAAATATGTATTCAATGCATGATATTTTTCTATTAATATAAAGGATTCTTTATTTCCAAAGGATAAAATCTTCAACACTAATTCTATTTGTTAGTCTTCTTAGATATAGATTTTCATCATTTAAAAGCTACCAAATAAGAGCCAGCTTCACTTATTTTCAATACTACAAGCCTCATATGATTCTAATGAGGGAGGAAATTGAACTAAATTTTAAAAAGCTAAGTTCAGCTTTGTACAACATAGTTGTTTACGAGTCATCAACAAATCATAAGGACCGGTAGTGAGTGGCACTTCCAATTGAAACCCTAGAAAAGTTGGCAATTATAGGACAATAAAAAATCAAGAAGGCCTTGTCAAATTCATATATAAATTGTGATGGAACTTCCTAGTGAAACTGTTTAAAGGTTGGGAAATGATAAGGAAATCAAAAATCAAGAAGGCACTTATCAAATTCATATACCCAAAATATCAAGGAAAGGCTATAAATGACATATAAGAAGAACTTGTATCAAAATTTTGGTCACAAGAATGTCAATTTTTTGCAAACATACATGTTGGGTCTCTCAAAAGGATCCCCCATTTGGCATCTAAAAATGCCTTCTCTTTCTTGTAGTTTCCAAGGACACCCATGGTTCAAATGGATTTCTACATGTGAGGTAGAGGTATGTTAGGATTTCAGAGTGGGATCAACAAATAAAAAATATGAATATTAATTATATCGATGAGGGATAATGATCATGCATTGGGGAAATTCTTGGTGAGGGATTATTGCTAGTGAGTGTTGTTCGTGACCTCAATTTGGTTCTCGTGAGGAGGTTTAGATGGTGGTTCAAAACCATACGACAAATGGAATGTGTTGTGGGTAGGAAAATGAAGTAGTCGAGCAAAGGAGGGTAAGGGGTCTCACTCCTCTCCTAATGTCCCTAGCATGCATATATAGATTCCACGATATAAAGATCAATATATAATCCTTCCCAAGGTGAAATCTGCCTGCCTCCCATGTAATGGATATAAAGATCGATGTATTCATAGACGTGGTCAATAGGTTAAAAGTGTAGGTGTTCACCAAAGATTTATTGAATACAATGACAAAAAACTTACCTATTTTGAAACAATGTTGTGGAGCGGCGTGGAACTGACATGGAGGTGGTTGTTGAATGTCGTTGATTTGTGTAATGTAATAATTTGCTTTTTTTAGTGTTGAAACACATTAATAGAATAAGCGTGAAGTGCATTAACATTAATATGATATAGATATAAATACATGATTATGACCATTGGATTCATCTTCCAAGGTCTCTTGGACTCCCTATGATCGTTACAATAGATTGGTCCTCTCCATATTTTGTCAAGTTCGTAACCCTAATGGATTATGTTTCCAACATTCCCCCCCTTAATCCTAAGGGGTGTATGTGAGTCCAAGGTGAGAGTTGATATCTGAAAGTGGGCAACTGAAATAAGGAAGAGTGATCTCTGAATATGATGGTTTTGGGATGACCACAAACCGAATGTATAGAAGAAGCTTCTATCTTATACCAAATGGTGGTGGTGTTTTAAGGATGACCACAAACTAATATGGTGGTTTAAGGATGACCACAAACTAATCTGGTGGTTTAAGGATGACCACAAACTCTGAAACTTGGCTCTAGGCTCAATGGTTCCCAGAACATTTCCTAAGTTAGATAGAATATAAAGTTGTGAGTTCATTCATAACATGAGTTCGATATGTGAGAGGGTTTGAAGGCAACAAAAACCTAATTAACAAAAGCAGTGAACTCTAGAAGACAAGGGAGCGATTTCCAGGGCTGCAATTGAATAGTCTTTGGGCAAGAATATTGTTGGAGCAGT
>JASDQU010750796.1:0-10977 GCA_032191745.1 Picea mariana
GTTTGATTATAAATTTAAATTAATTATGTTTATAAGTGTTTTTATTTACAAAATAGGATGGAGAATGCCAAATTGAATTGATGATGATTGTGTAACTTATCTACCTTCTATAATTGTTCAATCATTTAACATAATTTAAAATGATTCATATAAACACAATATTTCTAAGTTTAATTTTTCAAAATATTTAATAATTAAATCTATTGACCATGCCCACTACAAAAGCCAAGGGCTTACGGAGTTTGAACAGAGCCTATACGGAGGTAGAATAGAGCCTATATTCAATTCATTCATGGTCTACCCGCCTCACGGTCTAGAGATAGATCCATAGATAGGGGAGAAAACACCTAGAAGGCATCTACTATGTGTTAGCACCGAACGTAGATCGTTTCATTCCATTATTCTCTGGCCAACCAATGTTCTGGTAGAACCCCTACCTGCCTTGCTTAGGAAATTGCAACAAGTGAAGAACGAAAGGTAGAACCAGATCTTGCCCTACCGTCTCTAATATATCATTGCTATATACGGATTAAGAAGTAGTTTGATCACGAGGATTGAAGTGGTTTAGCTGGATTGAGAATAGTAGTTGGGAGGATTAGGGTTATGTTCTTATTTCTATTCCTCTATCTATCTATCTCTCTATCTATCCAACAATGAAATGAAAGAATACATATCCTACTATTCTGTCTATCCTACTATTTTATCTCTATCCTACTATTTTATTAAGGAATAAATAAAATTATACAGACAAGATAATGACACTCCTGGATTTCTGAGGTATCCTTTGTAACGACTCCTTTATTTCTCTGGTAGTGACTATGAGTCTACTTGTGTTTCATGGTTAAAGAGTCTTTCCTCTCTTAATTATTGAGAAAATATGTATTTATGACTTATATTTATAATTAAATAAAAATGAAATATTAATTTTTTTTTAAATATCTCAATATTTATTAATGACTTGTATTTATAATTGAATAAAAATGAAATATTATTTTTAAAACATATTCCTATTTACACCATATTTATTTTATGAATTATTTTTGTAATCGAAAATGAAAGTGAAATATTAAATTTATAAAATTACAGTTTAGTACGATCAAATTTTATTATTTAAATTCATTGGGTAGCAGGTGAGGGTGGTGTTAGAAAAAGGGAATCACAGAGAAATAATATAAAATAGATGTGGAAATAAAACACAAAAGACAAACAATACAATAGAGACACATATATACATAGTTCATCCATTATGGGCTATGTTCACCAGAGAAATTGTCAGTCATTCCTTTATTATTATCCATCAAATGGAGGGACAACCTACAACACACCCATTGTAACTTCCTCTTCTTTCCTGTCACAGTCTCCTCTCTCAGAATACAATATTCACTCTCATACATAGCCGCAACACAACTCCCTCATATATAACTTCTATTATCAAATATACAACCTACTGATGAACGGTTCAGATTAACTATGAAATTACAATATTTTACAAGGCATTTTTCCCAAAAAATGCTCTTCGGGAAAGCTACCCTGGAAACCCCACCAAGGGAGACTCCATAAAGTGTTGCCACCCCCTCTGGAAACAAATGTGGTGGGGCAAGCCCCCCCACACCTCCCCTTCATGAATTGGGATCAAAACATTGCTAAAACAAGACCTCTGAATCATGAAGATAATCAGGCTCCATAGCCAACAATCTCCCACTTGGAGACTGATCATAACAACTCCACTATTGTTGTATTTGTTTCTCATGTTCACCTTCATGCATGAAGGCCAACTGAAACTAAGTAGTAACTCAATTTATCCCTGGTTACTACCTTTGTTAACATGTCTGCAGTATTATGGCTAGTATGTATCTTTTCCAACTTTAGTTATATATCTTCCAAAATGGATCATATGAAATGGTACATGAGTTGTATATGTTTATTATTATAATGGAAGGATGAGTTTTTTGCAATATGAATGACACTCTGGCTATCACATTACAACCTACTATTCTCCTACTTCTTTCCTAATTCCTCCATAAACCTTTGTAACCAAATCATGTCTTTACTAGCCTCTGTAGTATCAACATACTCTGCTTCCATTGTTGAAAGTGCAACAACCATTTGTAGTTTTAAAATCTAACTTATTGTTGTTCCACCTACAGTAAAAACATACATTGTGGTTCTCCTCCTACTATCTTTATCACCTTCCATATTTGAATCAACATGTCCTTGTAGAAAAGTGTTTGAACCTCCAAAACATAATGCATGCATATTAGTACCTCTCAAATACCCGAGAATCCACTTTATTTCTCCCCAATGTTCTTTACTTGGATTTTTCATATATCATCTCACAACTCCACTTCATGTGCAATATCTTCTCTTGTGCACACCATCACATACATCAAGATACCAAATACTGATGAATAAGGGACCATGGACATGTAAATTCCATCTGCTCATGTTTCTTGGGAAACATTTATTTGGTTAATTTGAAATGGTTGGCCAAAGGTGTACTAACTGATTTTGCATTTTGCATTATAAACCTCTCCAACACCTTCTCTATGTACTCTTCCTGAGACAATGTCAATTTGCAATTTTTCCTGTCTCTTGTTATTCTCATACCAAGGATTTTATTTTCAACACCCAAATAATTCTCTATGTACTATTCCTCAGACGATGTCAATTTGCAATTTTTCTTGTCTCTTGTTATTCTCATACCCAGAATTTTGTTTTCAACACCTTAATCCTTTATCGCAAATGAATTAGCTAATTTCATTTTCATCACCCTAATGAATTAGCTAATTTTATATCCTGCATATTAGACCCTGCAAAAATCATGTCATCTATATACAATAGCAAAATAATATAACTTTCATTTTGTAGCTTCTTCAAATAAACATAGTGATCAGAATGACATCTACTATAACCTTGCTCTGTCATAAACTTGTCAAAATTCAAATACCAAATTTCCTTGGAGCTTATTTAGGCCACACAATCTCTTCTTCAACCCGCATAGCAAATTATCCTTCCCTTTGACCTCACACCCATGTGGTTACTGCACTGTCATAAACTTGTCAAAATTCAAATACCAAATTTCCTTGGAGCTTATTTTAGGCCACACAATCTCTTCTTCAACCCGCATAGCAAATTATCCTTCCCTTTGACCTCACACCCATGTGGTTACTGCATATAAATATCTTCCTCCAAATCCCCATGGNACAAAAGGAGAAAATATTTCAACAAAATATATACCTTTCTTTTATGCAAACCCCTTTACAACAAGTCTCACCTTGTACCATTTTTTTCCTCCATCTTCTTCCTTCAACTTATAAACCCATTTATTCTACAGTGCTCTTTTTACTACAGGAAACTCAACCAAGTCCCAAGTCTGGTTATTTACCAACGATTCCATTTCCTCTTTCATGCCTTGCTCCCACTTCTTTTTATTGTCTATCTGCATTGCCTCTTCATAACTTTCTGGTTCACCAGAATCAACCAACAATAAATAACACAGTGAATGAAAGTATCGTTCATAGGGTCTACTTAACCTGGTAAATATTCTAAAAACACTTGTAGGAGTTTGAGGTACATGTTTCTCCTATTGTTGTACATTTTGATTTTCTGGTACCTTTGGAATTTCATTTTCTTTGATTTCATCAAGCACTGTGTATTATGTGTTTTCCTTTTCCTGTTTATTTCCCTCCAACTAATCTTTGCGCATGATGTTTTCATTGAATACCACATCTCTACTCCTAATGATTTTGTGACTTTCATAATCCCATAAGCGATAACCAAAACCATTAACATCGTATCCAATAAAGGTACACTTCTTGAAGTTTTCCTCGATATTTTTTCTATTTTCTTGATCAATATGGACAAATTCTTCACAAATGAAAGTCTTCATAAATGCTCATAGTTTACCTTTTTACCTATCCATGCTTCCTTTGGAATTCCACCATCCAAGTAGATTGAAGGCCCTTTGTCTATTAATTAAACAGTGTTATCTACAACATCTTTCCAAAACTGTAAGGGAAACCCTACATGCCATCTCATACTTCTTGCACATTCCATAATTTTCGTGTTCATCCTTTCTAACACACCATTTTATTGTGTTGTTCATGGAACTATATTCTCTCTACGAATCCCATGGTATAAACAAAAATTATCAAAATCCTTTCTGCAATATTCACCTCTATTATCTGATCTGAGACACTTAAACCTATTTCCTGTCTCATTCTCAACCAAATATTTCTATTTCTTAAAAGTGTCAAAAACATAATATTTTTTTCAAATGCAATAATCCCAAGTTTTCCTAGTTGCATCATAAAAAAAAGTAACATAATAACAAGAGCCACCATGAGATAACACCCGATTTGGTCCTCATACATATGCATGCACAAGCTCTAACTTTTCACTCTTATTTGAACCTTCCCAACTCTGAGAAATCGATCTCTCCTATATTTTCCATAAACATTGTGTTCACAGAAATCCAAATCAACTTTTTAAAGATCTGACAACAAATTCCTTTTGTGGAGTATCTGCATCCCCTTTTCACTCATGTTTCCAAGCCTATGATTCCACAGTGTTGTATTCACTCCTATATAAGCTAACGCAATATAAGATTCAACATTACTAGTACATAAATAAAATGTACCTACCTTCTCTCCTTTTGCTATTACGAATGATCCTTTACTAACCTTTCACACCTTTTATGTAAATGTAGATATATAGCCTTCACTTCCCAACTACCCTATTGAAATTATATTTCTTCTCAAATATGGAACATGTCTCACCTCTTTCAACAACCATTGGTTTCCATTCTTTAAATTTATTTGTACCTTGACCATTCCAAAAATTTTACATGGTTCATCATCACCCAAATAAACCTATCCAAAATCACCTTAAACATAATCTTGAAAATATTTCTTATGGGGTGTGGCATGAAATGAAGCCCTTGAATCTAATACCCAAGAATCAATAATATTATCTAAATAGAGAATCAAAACATCTTGTAACACACCACATACTACATTTTCTTCTTGATTTTCTCATGTTGTACATCTCCTTGTTTCTTTGGAGATATGCAATATTTATTTATATGTCCTTTCTTCCCATAATTTCAACAGTCTATCTTTCCTAGTCTGCATTTGGATCTTCACTTCCTAGACTTCCCATGGTTCCCTAGGCTCTTTCATCTTTCCCTTTGTCTTCCCCTATTCTCCATGGTCAAAAAAGTACCTAATGTCTCACATGTTCTTTCCATCACATTTCCTCGCTATGGATAATGCCAACAACATCGTCAAATTTCAGAGTATTTAAACCAGAGACATAGTTACTTACAACCATGACCAAGTCATTCCATATTTCTAGCAATGAGGACAAGATTAGAAGAGTCCTAACCTAATAATCAAAGTTCATTGCTACATAACTTAGTTGATTAGCAACTATATTAAATTTATTTAAATAATCAGCAACAGGCCCATGTTCTAAAATCTTCATATTAAATAATCGCTTCATTAGAAATACATTTTTGGAGGCCGAGGGTTTTTCATATAATTTAGACAATGCCTTCATTAGATTATCCATTGCCTTTTCTTTTGAAATGTTGAAAGTCACTAACGTTGCCAAGCACAAACATATCATTCATAGTGCATTTTTGTCAAAAACCTCCCAGTCATACTCGTCGACTTCTTTGTTTTTCTGCCCAACTATAGGAAAAGATCTTTCTTATATCGATAGTATTCCATTTGAATCTTCCATAAATGATAGTTTTGGCCATTAAATTTCTCAACCCTAAACTTTCCATCTTTTTCCATTTCTCTCACTCGAACCAAGAACCCTCTTTTCCTACAAATTACATTTCTCTCTGATACCAATTGTTAGAAAAAAGAGGATTCTAGAGAAATAATATAAAACAGATGTGCAAATAAAACACATAACATAACATAATAAAATAGAGACACACATATATGTGGTTCAACCAATATGGGCTACGTCCACTAGATAAATTGTCAGTTCTTCTTTTATTATTATCCAACAAATGAAGGGATACAACCTACAACACACCCATTGTAACTTTCTCTTCTTTTCTCTCATAGTCTCCTATATCATAATACAATATTCACTATCATACATAGTTGCAATGCAACTTTCTCATACATTAAAGGGGGTTGTATTCTAGGGAAAAAAAACTAACATAACTTCTACCATCATATCTGCAACCTAATGATGAATGGTTCAGATTGACTATGAGATTACCATATTTTACAAGGAAAATTTCTCAAAAATTTCTCTTTAGGGGAATTTCCCCCCATGGACACCCTAGTGACAGCTGTGGGGGGGAAATCCACCCCACACGCCCCATCAAGAACTGGGATCCAAACAAGGCTAAAAAAAAACCTCTGAATCAGGAAGATAATTAGGCTCCAAAACCAACAAGGTGGGAGTCTCCTTATCCTAGAGGTAATATCATAGTCTATTAAGAGTGGGGTTTAGGGACAACTTCAAATAACATCATTGGATATTACACTTTATATGAAGGATTGTGCATAGAAAAAGAGCGTAATATCATTAAAATTATAGTATTTAAAGACTCTATGATGATTGTGCAAGAGATAGCTAAAAGAAGTCCAACTGACAATAATCTCTCTTAAATGGCATATTCTATCGTAATTTATCCCTTGTGCAAGTTTTGAAGAGTTCAAGATCCATCATATTAGAAGAAAATTAAACCCTCTAGACGAATATTGGGATAAGATTGGCTCTATAATGGAATGGGTGTTATTAATATAAATGGAAAAGGGGTTTTTTTCACATCCGTTAGTCCCCCCCCCATTCTTGGTGTGATCAGAAAGGTAATGATGAGTCTCATTTGTTGATGTTTTGGTAGTTATGGGAGGTATTAACCTCTAATTGTAACCTTTGTACTTAGAATATAATATTATGGGAGTAAGAGAACCATTAAATAGATGTGTGAAAACCCTAGAAGAGAAGTTGGACCAAGGAGAATAATAATCAAGTATTCAAAGGCTCCAAAAAGAGAAGTCGACTCCACTTGGAAAAGTCACTTGGTTAGACTAGTATAAATAAGGAGGTGCTTAGCTCATTTGGACACACTCACTCACTCATAAAATAGGGTGCAATTCTAAGGAGAATTTGTTGCAACATCTATGGCGTAAGTCTAAGGAGAAATAATGGCAGCTAGGGTGCAAGTCTTTTTGGTATCTCATTCTTGAGCACTTCTCTTGGTAAAGGTACACTCTATTGGTATTGTGTTGTGTTGCAGTAGTGGTGTTTCTAGTTAGGGTTTATCTGTTGGTTCTAGCATGGACTTTCCAGAATCATTATATCTAATAAAAGGTTCTTGTGCTCGGGGGTGGCATATGTGAATGCCTATGGTTGGGTGACAATGATGTGACATTGTCTATGGTTAAACAAGAATATCAAAATTTTAACAAGGAATCGGAGTTGGTTTCCTTCATAACAGTCTAACCATTGGAAGGAAGATCCTCAATTTCCCCCATTTTCAATCTCATTGAGCACTTATTGAACCCACCAAGAAGTTCGCCTAAGTAGGGCACATATTTTCCTCGGATTAGATATGCAAATTTCTGAAGTTGAGAAATTAGGGTTTTCTCATAAAACCCTAGGTCAAGGTGTCTGGAATTTAAAGGCTGAGTTGAATTTTATTCATGGATAAAGGAGGTTTCCTTGACCTAGTGCACTCACTATGCTAGTTTCTACACCAGTTACAATGCCAGTTGCAACACTAGTTGTAGTGCCAGTTGCAGTGCTAGTTGCAGCACCAGTTGTAGTGCCAGTTGTAGCACCAATTGCAGTACTAGTTGCAGTTCCTATGATCCAGTGAATTTTTTGGTAGCTCGTTGAGCATCTTATTGAAGGATGATGAAATTATTTTTTCCCTAGATCAACTCTCTAGACATTATTCCAACAGTTTCAGCTAGGGTTTCTAGTTTTTTAGTGGCGACAAACCCTAACCCAAATTAGTTGGGCACTTTTAGTGAAGTGTTGGGCATAATTCTTGGTTGTCCTAGTGTTCCCTATCCTAGCGCACCTTCTAGTGCCCTCAGTCAACAAAAATGTCAAGGTTGATTTTCTTAGTCAAATAGGTTGAAGTCAAACCTCTTGTCAAAGTTAAAGTTATAAGCTGACTTTAATCAAAATATTAGATTGATTAAGGTTGATATTTTATGTTTTATTTACATTCTATTCCCTAACTCATATTTATGTCAAGAAAACATATTCTCTTAGTACAGGGGATAGGTTGGACAAAATACTTGTCATCTTAAGTGAAGGAGACTGGGAAGAAAAGCAACAACACTCATTATTGGAGATTAGAATCTAGGTTGCAGGTTTGATTGATTAAATTGATAAGTTTCTAATTTGCACATATGAAGTTTGATAATTTTCACATTACAAGTAAACACTATAGTTGTGACAACAATCTTTGAAAGGATTTAATACTACTAGATATAATGAATACTTAGTAGCATGTGAGTACTATTGATATAAATGTTTATTGTACGTGTTTGCAAGATGAACTAATATGTCCTTTAGGAGATACTTCTTATTTTGCTTCCAAGCAGGTCACCTTGGTAATGCTATGATGATTACCATGAAATTGTCTTTTATTATTGTTACCATGGATATGTTCTTATGAAAATGCTATTATATTGGAAATAATATTTTATCGTGTTGCTTTTGTCTCGGGCAGGTTATTCTGTAAATTCCATGGAGGTTACCATGGGCAAATTGTTGTTCCTATTTTTTATTATTGTATTTTTATTTTGGCTCTTGTTCCAGGTAGGTCACAAGTGATATCTCTGATAAGGAGCTACTATGATGATTGTTCTCATTCTTGTTTTTATTATTATAAGAATATTATTCTTGTATATTGTTTTCCCCTTTGTTGTTCTTGTTTTGTGCAGGTCACAGGTGATAACTTTGAGGGGAGCTATAGTGACAGTTGAAGGAGGAAACATATTATATGGTCTCTATTTTGATACATGGAGCATACTATCCAGATAAGAAGTCGTATACACAACCATATACATCCATGTACCAAAGAAAAAAAGGGCACAATTAAAACCTTTTGGAAAGAAGGGTACTTTTGTGAGATACACAATATCTCATATTATGATTGATTATAAGGAGAAAAAGGCTCCAAATATGATTGAACAAGATCCCTCTAGTTCAGTTCATCACTCTTCATATCATCGGGAAGAGTTAGTAGAGCCAAAAGGGCCTACCCAGAATTGTTGCAATAACCAGGAAGAGACCAGCATGGTGTCGTGACTCTTTGCAGGATGCAAAGATATATAACATTGATGAGCCATATCATGAGAAGGAGCATATGGATTTGAATATTATATAGAATCAGAGGGATTCAAACTTCAGAGGGAGCATCGAGACTTAGAGTGAGCCCGATCTCATAAAGAGTCAATGACTTAGAGACTTTCATTCAGATAATATTCCTCCTCAGATTCATATGGGAGAAAGAGACGTCTTCTAGGACTGACAGATAGGTGCCATGAGTGTAGGAGGATAGATTGAAGCTTCAAAGGCTTCAAGGAGATATGAGACCTCATGGGAATATTCCCTTGTTTTAGTGACCGAGGAGGAAGCTAGTCAGAGGGACTTGGATATGGACTTTACCTTCATTCTCAGATCAGAAGGGAAGTCAATGATGACTTCAAAGTTGATCTACAAGATCAAGCATGTTGCAGATAACAGTATAAAGATGTACAAAGCTTGATTTTTGGCCAGAATATTCTCCCAACAAAAGGGAGAATATTATGACAAGACACTTTCTCCAGTAGCCATAAGAAGTGTACATAGAAAAACCACAAGATACATGAGAAGGAGTCTTGTGTCTGTAGATTGAATAAGCATTTGTATGGGCCTAATAAGGCATCCAAGGCATGATATGTCATATTTGACAGTTTCCTGATGAGCTTGGGCTTTACCAAGAGTAAAGTAGATTCCAACCTTTACTACACGGTTGTGGATTTTGGACTAGTGATATTACTATTATACGTGGATGACCTATTTCTAACAAGGAACGAGAATCTCACCGTTGAGTGCAAGAGAAATCTTGTATCCAAGTTCGAGATGAAATACCTATGTATGATGCATTGTTTCTTGGGTCTATAGGTGTGGTAGAAACCGGATGAGATTTCCCTATGCCAAGGAAAATATGTTGTAGATATTATGAATAAATTTAGAATGATGGATTATAAATCCATGCTTACACTTATGGTGTCGAATCTGAAGTTATTGAGTGATACATCTTTAGAGACAGTGGATGCCACCATGCACAGACATATTATTGGTTCGTTGATGTACTTAACAAACACAAGGCTAGATATATGTTTGGTAGTGAACACATTGAGTCAATATATGGTCGAACCTAGAGGTGTTCACTTGATTGAAACAAAACATTTGTTGAGGTACCTGAAAGGTACAATTGACTATGGAATCAGATATGTTTTTTATCATGAGATAACTCTACAAGGCTATACTGATTCAGATTGGGCCGGTAATGTCGCAGACCAAAAGAGTACATTTGGATGTTGCTTCAGATTGGGATCAGCTATGATCTCATGGATTAGCATGAAGCAGACTGGTGTGGCACTCAGTACGACTAAGGCATAGTATATAGCAACATGTTCAGCTAGTAGTGAAGCATTGTAGCTTCATAAGTTTCTTGCAGGATTGTTTGATATCGAGTTAGAGGCGACTTGTATCTGGTGCAACAAATAGAGTTGTGTGAAGTTGTCATAGAACCTGATGTTTCATGACAAGTCCAAGCATATCGATATCAGGTACCATTATATCAGAGATATGGTGCAGAAGGGAGAAATGAAGATTCAATATGTCACTATAGATGAGCATATAACATATGTTTTTACCAAGCCTATGTTAAGGGTAAAGTTTGTGTACTTCAGGGAAAATCTTAGTGTGGTCCAGAAG
>JASDQU010750796.1:10997-23481 GCA_032191745.1 Picea mariana
ATCAGAGATATGGTGCAGAAGGGAGAAATGAAGATTCAATATGTCACTATAGATGAGCATATAACATATGTTTTTACCAAGCCTATGTTAAGGGTAAAGTTTGTGTACTTCAGGGAAAATCTTAGTGTGGTCCAGAAGGAATTCCCTAGTAAGAGGGAGTGATGAGTCACATATGTGATTCTTGGGGAAATAGCTTGCAGAGTGTGGTAGCAGCCGGTGGTCATTTATAATCACGTTACTAACTGTGGCACTAGTCATCATGACCCCACACAAGGTCAACAAATGTCGAGCCTTTGGCACTGACGAGTTTCCCAGCTTTTCAAACTGGAGGGCCAACCTTTGTGTTTGGAGTTGTTTCCTAGCCTTTGGATAGATGGGTAGTGTGTGCACACTACATCTCCTAATTATTATGATTATATTTCTGGTCACTATGGATCGGTTGTCTGGTGTACCAACCAAAAGAACTAGCTCTAGGGATGGTTGCTAGATTCTGTGTGAGATGGCAAGTTGTAGTTTCCCAGAGTCTGTTTGGATTGGGTAGTAGCACAGTTATGTGTAAACTTGATCAACTGCATATTCCATATTTTGTGTGAGATGGATGGTTTCCTAGTTCTGTCTGAGCTATATGAAAGCCTTGTAATGACATAAGGTCTTAGAGGATGATGAGGTTGCGCCCACTAGAGAGATTCTACATGTGTTGATGAGTCCCTATATGAATGACTATGACATGACCATCAGATAGTTTGTGTGTGTGAATATGATAGAACCTATGTGGCTATGATGGTGATACTTGTGACATGATATGTTTGATCTTGAGATACCATGTGTGGCTATGCTACTTGTTACATGATCTATTTGATCATGAGATGTCCGATGTCGCCATGCTACTTGTGACATGATTTGTTTGATCATGAGATAACTTATGTGGATATGGTGATGCTACCTGTAGACTGGTCTGCAAGATCATGTGATTATTTCCCATGCCATGTGAGATGGATGGATGTGATTGATACCATTACAAGAAGAACATATTATTTAATACCTCCCTAGCTATGAGGGAGTGTTGATGTTTTGGTAGGTGTGGGAGGTATTAACCTCCAAGTGTAACCTTTGTACTTAGAATATAATATTCCGGGAGTAAGAGAACCATTAAACATATGTGTGAAAACCCTAGAAGAGAAGTTGTCCCAAGGAGAATAATAATAAAGTATTCGAAGGCTCCAGAAAGAGAAGTTGGCCCCACTTGGACAAACTAGCATAAATAAGGAGGTGCCTAGCTCATTTGGACACTCACTCACCCAGAAAATAGGGCACATGTCTAAGGAGCAATTGTGGTAGTAGCTAGGGCACAAGTCTAAGGAGCAATAGTGGCAGCTAGGGTGAAAGTCTAAGGAACATCAATGGCAGCTAGGGCACACGTATTTCTAGTATCTACTTCTTGTGCAATTCTCTTGTTAAATGTATGCTCTATTAGTATTGTGTTATTGTTTTAGCGGTGGTGTTTTTGGTTAGGGTTTATCTATTGGTTCTAGTGTGGACTTGCTGGAATCATTCTATCTAAGAAAAGGTTCTTGTGCTCGGGGGTGGCATATGTGAATGCCTACGATTGGGTGACAATGATGTGACATTATCTATGGTTAAATGAGCATATCAAAATTGTAACATCATTGGCATCTGAATCCCCCCTCTTGCACATTCAAGAACTAATCATATATGTTCGGGCATTCATTTTGGCATGAACGTCTTTAGTCTTTTAGGCGGTGCGATGGCACGGGTCATGGACTCATTGTTGGTGTATAGGAGTGGTTCCTTCCCTGGTATTGAGAAGGTTTCACAATTATGTGCAGGGTTTTGTTGGGTGCTCTCTCTTGGGATTCCTTGGTGTCAGGATTGCGGGTATCAGTTGGGGAAGATAATGCAAGTGTCTCTTCCTGGTTAATTCTATGGGCTTCCCCTTCCAGGTTCCTTCCAGTCTTTCATTTTCTTCTTTTTGTCTTTGGTATGTATTGTTCTCTATTTCATTTGGTTCCCCTTCATCATGTCTCGTATTACATTGTTATTTGTGGCTCTAGGTTGGAAATCTCTAGGGGTTGGAGGCTTTCTAGCCTTTGGTTGTAGTGGGTAAGGATGGAACCATCATGGAGAGAATTCAAAAGGTTCTTTGACGCCATGAATAAATGAACTAGGTGAACAACTATGTTTTGCAACAACTTTCAACTAATTTCCATGAATTTGAGGAAGTCATGGCTTCTTTGACTTGGAAGATGGACAATAAAGTTGGATATTTCAAGGAAACCTTGGCCACTCTGACTTGAAGTATGGACGACATGGAGATGAATATTCAACAATTAAAGGCTCAAGTTTACCCTCAACACTCAGCCTTAGCATCAATTAACCTTGACAGGGACAACAACCTCGAAAATGGTATTGGTAATGACTGCCGTGTAATTGCTCCCATGGAATTCAAATCAAGGTCCCAGATTATCTAGATTATGCCTCCTCTATCTAGTCAATGTACTTCAAAGTTATGTGGTGTTTAAGACAATTCTACTTGAAAATGTAATTAGTATAAAAGAACAAAGATACTGTCTAGAAAAGACTCTATATTTTGTTTTAAAAATGTTAATATTTGAAATACTCTTACTCTAAGCCTTTTTAGACCCCTTTAAATGTTGTTTACACTTACACAACGCTTTTGAATACAAATTCTCTTCCATCTTTTTAAAATATATTGTAATTTAAATTAATTATTTTAATAATTAAAATAATTCATATTCACAAAGTACTACTAATTTTATAGTTTATATTTATAATAAAAAATGAAAATATAATGTTCATCTCATAAAATAAATTTATGAAGATTATTACAATTTAGTATGATGCATTTTTTAATTAAAATTACAAATTAAAAATAATTATTCTTATTTATTATATTTCTTTTAATGATTAATAATTTTTAAATAAATATTTATGATTTTATTTGATTTTTATAATTTTGTAAATAAATTTAATCAAATATAATTTAAAAGTTAAATTTAATATTTTTTAAAAAGTGATTTTCAGCTTTGTTTTTGTTAGTGTGAAAAATATTAGTCTTTTCTGTCCAAGAATTTTAAATATTATGCAAAGCTCATAAGAATTTTATTTTAATGAAATAAAATTTATTTTCTCATCAATTTTCTATATTTTCATTTTTTTTTTAATATAAATATATGCATTAAATTTTATGTTAATTTTAAAAATAAAATTGATAAAATTATTATATATTATTTAAAGAATTTTATATCTTATTCAATATATTTCATTATAAAATATTTAGTATTAATTATATGATTTAATATTATTATTATTAATTAATTATTCTTTTAAATTTATTATTCAATTTTTCATCTATTCACACGTTATATTTTTTAACCAATTTTTTTCTTTCTTAAATATTTTAATTATTATTTTTTTTCATTAATATCTAATCTTTAAGAAATTCCAATAATTACTTATATTTAATTATATTATTATTAATAAATCTAGAAGATTTGGAATCGAACTGCTTCTAAAAGTTAATTTAATATTTTTATTAAAATTATAAACTTAAATCAATTATTCTTATTTATTATATTGTTTTGTGATCAAATAACTTTTATATAACTTTTTAATGGTTTTATTTATTTTTATGAGTTTATAACTCCATTTTATTTAGTCCAAGTAAAGCCTTGCAAAAGGAAAAGCTATTTAAACATTGAAGGCTATGTATTCTTACACCATACATTCATAACCTTTTTTATTTAATAATAAATAAGGGTTTTTCTAAGTTGTGGACGGAAAGTTGGTAGGATTTTCTAAGTTGTGGATGGAAAGTTTATTCTTCCTATTCGAATAGCATTGAAAAAATCAATGCTTCACATTTTAGATCACCTAATTATTTTTTGAATTATATTAAAAATATGTTATTATAACAAGGTTAATATTCTTTGTCGTTTTGTCAATTTTAGAAAATATTTTCATACGGATCTAGAATTAACATGTAGAAGGGCCTGGAAGATATTATGATACCTTTTGAGTTGAGAGTTATAGTAATAAATGTGTATACAAGGGTTATTTCAAAGTTTAGAAATCATTCCACGGATAATGAGAAGAAATAATTGTAAAGTAGGAGTTAAAAAAAAGGATGTCGTATGTTTTCAATTAATTTTGGAATTTATATTAATAAATTATAGGATTTTTTTAGAAAAAAAAGGTAGTGTATGGATGAATTTTGTAGGGTTAATTACTAACCCTCCTCCTACATGTAGGTGTTATTGTCCTTTTAGCAACAAGCCCCTATTACATTGATAAGTAACTTAAAATTTTAAAGCAATATGTACTAACTATCACGTGTTAGTAAATACAAATAAAAAAAAGGCAATGATCATTAAAACCAAACAAATCACCTATCATGATTTTATTTATAATAACGATTTGGAAGAAGTCCATTTTTATAAGTACTTTGGAATTGATTTTTATAAAAAAATAAATTGGAACTATAATGTTGAAAGAAGAATCATTGAAATTTGCAATGTTATTTTTTGTTCTTTAAAACAATATCGAAAAGTATAAAGGAACCTCAAGGGACTAATTTTTGGATTCCTAACTGCTTATGCAACATAACACATATGTATCATTAGACTTACAACAACACAGTGGTGATGCCTCCTCTATTGGAGAGATTCATTTACTATGAACAAATAGTCTACTATTGAGCATAACTAATTTTAGAGACAAAGGATTATATCTCCTAGTATAGCTCTAAAATTAATTACATGGATATTTGTAGGATTAGATCTCCTAGTAAGGATATTTGTAGATTTTGTTGATTATTATGCTTATTTTGTATGATTGTTATATGGCTATTTTATATGATTGTTAGATGTTATTTCTATTATGTACTATTATGTATACAAATATTTTGTCTTTACTTCTCTTATGTAGATAATATGATTTATGTAGATAATATGATTGTGTTTTATGAGTTTATTTACATATTCATGTTTCATTTACTTTTAATATAAAACTTCAAACAATTAATGTATTAAGAATTCTAGAAACATGTACATAAATAATAAATTAAAAATATCTTTCAAGAAGTCTAATCATTATAAACGTTTGTATAATTATAAGTACTTCTCTTATGTAGATAATATGATTGTGTTTTATGATTTTATGTACATATTCATGCTTCATTTACTTTTAATATAAAACCTTATTAGTTAATGAAATAATTAATGTATTAAGACTTCTAGAAACATGTACATGAATAATAAATTAAAAATATCTTTCAAGAAGTCTAATCATTATAAACGTTTGTATAATTATAAGTACTTCTCTTATGTAGATAATATGATTGTGTTTTATGATTTTATGTACATATTCATGCTTCATTTACTTTTAATATAAAACCTTATTAGTTAATGAAATAATTAATGTATTAAGACTTCTAGAAACATGTACATGAATAATAAATTAAAAATATCTTTCAGGAAACCTAATCACTATAAACTTTTGTATAATTATAATATTGTGAATGCAATAAACACTTAAGTATGACACAACTAGTTGTAAATCAATGTGGATGGATAAGATTTGACTATGAGGTGTGTTGCATTTTCCAACAATTGTATGACAAGATTATGCTAAGATGACTTATTGGTTGCGAAATCAATACATATTCCACTTGATTGAACCAACTGGTCAATGGGTGAATAAATCACCCATGTCATGAAAGCAATGTTTCATGTGCATCGAATAACACTATCCACAAATACTACACTTACATGGAGGTCTAATTGTAACGACCCCGCCGTTACGACAACAAAAGCAACCTACAACATGTAAATTTTTTTGTGTGTTAGGAATGATACATCACAATTAATACAGCATCATTTACACATCATCCAATATATAAATGAAACAATATTAACACCTTATCAATCGTTCATGACATAAAGCCAACACCACCTTTCCATGAATAATGATACACACATCGACCCATTAACACAAACAAAAAACAACCCATAACCATTTCATTCTACACTTAATAAAGATGCATAACAACACGAATCATAAATCGCTCAATCAACAACATCTACAATCATCCATTTCATCAATACATCAATCTGAAACATCAATTAACCGAGGGAAWGGGTTGTTTTTTGTTTGTGTTAATGGGTCGATGTGTGTATCATTATTCATGGAAAGGTGGTGTTGGCTTTAWSWCMTKAWCRATYGWTMAKGWSWTAAAGCCAACACCACCTTTCCATGAATAATGATACACACATCGACCCATTAACACAAACAAAAAACAACCCATAACCATTTCATTCTACACTTAATAAAGATGCATAACAACACGAATCATAAATCGCTCAATCAACAACATCTACAATCATCCATTTCATCAATACATCAATCTGAAACATCAATTAACCGAGGGAAAGGGTAACCATCAACATTATCAATCATACATCATCATTAATTATTTGCTTCACACGATAGTCAACAATTCTAGAACAATCACAAGTCAACTTGAGTAATGGCGCAAGGGAAACTAGTTCTGCACCAGTCACATATCGACCTAAATTCATGACGCAATATTAATCAACATTAAATTCAAATGTGCAAGAGAATAATATGAAGCAAACACACACCCACTAAAATTAAGTCGTAGAAGAAAATTTTCACTAAACTAATCATGCAACGTCGTTATTACAATGTGTGCTAGTAATCAAAAGTGCAAACATTATGCGTCATCCCTAGTCCATAAAGCTACACAATCTAACCATTTAACCATCGACAAAAACAATTAGCCATCGCATAAAGTTCCGTTCGCGCAAGAGTCTAATATTGAAAAAAATACTTCAATACATTAGTTAATCAATGCGCAAGAGTAACTATTGATTTATTCATGGCGTCGAGGAATCGATCTTAAGTTAAACGGTGTGACCTTGCCTCTGATGCGAGAATCTTCTATCATCCGGAGAAGGCCCTCTCCCACGAGATCGAAGAAGTGGAGGAAGAATTCGGACGTCCAGCCGTCCGGGCCAAGGCTCCTTTCTTTCTTAAATTTATGTAGAATGGTTTTAATCTCAGGCAATGTGACTGGAGCGTAGAGGGTGGCGGCTTCCTCTTCAGATACAATCGAGGGGAAAAGGCTGGCGGTGTAGCACTTTTCCGGGAGGTTTTGACTATTCGGGGCATTGTATAGATGTTTGAAGTAACAGACTGCTTCTTCCTTTAGCGCCTCCTGTCCACGGATGATAACCTCCCCATCGCTTTTTATAGACCAAATGCTCTTTTTGAGTCTATTGAAACTCGCTACATTATGGAAGAATTTAGTGTTGGCATCTCCACTTTTAAGCCAAGTGGCACGGCTTCTGAGTCTCCAAGCATTCTCTTGTGTGTGAAGGATGGAGTTTCTACTAGACTCAAGCATCTTTAAACCGACTGTCTCCTCAGCAGTTAGCGCGGAAATGGACGATATTTTAATAGCTTTTGTGATTCCTGTCTCCAGAACAACAAGACGGGCCTGTTCCTCTTTTTTCCTTTTATGGAACCACGACCTGGTGGAGTCCTTCAAAACTTTCAGTTTCCATACTATACGACGTTGTGCGTTTTCTTCCGTGAGAAAGCAGGGGTCCCTCCAAACAGTAGCGACCAAATCATTGTAGTCAACCTCCAAGAGCCAATCTTGATTAAATTTGAAAGGAGCTGGGCAAATACGATCTAGAGACCTCAGCTGAAGAAAGATGGGAGTGTGGTCGGAGATGTAGGGGTGCTCCACCCACGTAACTGGCAATGCAGTGGAAGACAAGTATTCTTCAGCAACAAGAAACCTATCTAGCCTCCTAGCTATGGTGTCGTGCCCAGAACGACCATTACGCCAAGTAGGGACCAGCTGTTCTGGTAAGATATCCGTCAGCTTATTGGAGACAAAAATATTCCTATAAAAATCTTCGGAAGCCCCCGGCACATAGCTGCCTCCCCAGTTTTCAGAAGAAAATAATATGAGATTGAGGTCACCACCTGCAATGAGAAAAGGAATGGAGAGTAAGCCACTGTCGTTCAGGAGTGACCAGAAACGCTTGCGGTCCGAGCAGGGGCCGTATATGTTTAGTAGTGCTATCTCTCGTGAATCAGCAAGGCAACATCCCATACAAAGGATACCCCCAGTCGTCAAAGAGGGACTCAGGTCAAAAACACTAGGATCCCAAGCCACCAGTAAACCCCCAGAGTTACCAATGGAGCTAACGGCCACTGTGTACCAGGATGGGCAAAAAAGAAACACAAAGTCTTTGGAATTCTGAGCATCAGTAAGCGTTTCTTGCAAAAAAATAATGTCCGGCTTCGAATGCTCTAGGAGTCTTCTGAAGGAGGCAGCCTTGAGAGTGCCTCCGATCCCTCTAATATTCAGGGAGAGCACTAACATTATTTTGTACATGCCAAGGCCTTCAATGCTCTAAGGGCCTTTCCATCCTGTGTCAGTAGATCTGTAATATTTTGAATGGATTTCTGTAGCTCCTTTTGTTTTCTGGAGCTTCTCGTCTGTAGCGGGGAAAGTTCGGTGCCAATGCCTCTCGACCATGCAAATGATTTTTCAACTTTTATCTTCCCGCGTGAAGAAGAACTTCCAGCCTCAATAGCAGGTCAAATGAGATCTTTCCCCCTGTATATAGCCAGTTCTGGTTCGATTTCCTGTAAATTGGTGAGTGGGGTCAAGGAGATCATCCCATCCAGTAGGTTTGGATCCACCACAATTGGGAGCCTCAATTCCACCTTTATAGTATTGATCCCGAAGCATCAACACTCGCTCACCTTCAGCGACTTCCGGCCAATTTCACTGTGCAACCTAGCTTACAAGCTTATTTCCAAAGTGATATCAAATAGATTGAAGCCCTTCCTACAAAATTTCATTTCAGCAGAGCAGCTGGGTTTCTTAAAAGGCTGAAGAATTCAAGACGCTATTGCAACTGCACACGAATGCATTCATAGCATCAAGCATAAGAATTTAAAGGCACTTGTCCTGAAATTAGATATCAAAAAAGCTTTTGACAACATAGACTAGGAGTTTCTGAGATTAATTTTATTCAGCATGGGGTTTGGAGAGCAATTCAGTCATTGGATTCTCTCTTGTATTACCAGTGCCAACTTTGCGGTTTTAATTAATGGAGAGCCAACCAACTTCTTTAAGAGTGCAAGGGGCCTTCGTCAGGGATTCCCTCTTTCACCCTATCTTTTTATCCTGATCTTGGAAGGACTCGGTCGACTTCTCATCAAAAGGGTCGAAGAACACCTACTCTCGGGCTTAAAGTTATCAAACTACTTAAGGATAGTCCACCTTATGTTTTGTGATGACGTACTTATACTTTTGAGCGCAGATATAGGGGAATGGCTAGTCTTAAAAGAAACGCTTCATCTTTTTTGTCTAGCTTCGGGCTTGTCCTTAAATTACACTAAATCTACAGTTCACTATTGGGGCATCTCTGATACTGAACTTCATCACCTACAGAGCAACATCCCTCTTCCTTTTTACATTCTTAGCGAAGGATTTTCATACCTTGGATTCCATCTAAGGTTGGGATCATGTTCTCCTTGTGACTGGCAGTGGCTTGTGACTCGATTTGAAAAAAAAATTGGCTTCTGGTGCAATAAATGGCTGTCGATAGGGGGTCGCTTTATACTGATCAAGTCGGTTTTAGAAAGCCTAGCCGTCTACTGGATGTCTTTGGAGCGGATACCTTCAAAGATATTTTTGATCCTTCGGAGGCTCACTTTCAAATTTTTATGGAATGATCTAGCAGATAAGCGTCGTTTTCACCTTTGTAGTTGGCAAGAGCTGTCAAAGCCTCGAAAGGCAGGGGGTTGGGGACTAAAGCATCTTCCCATCTTTAACTCAGCTCTCCTGGCCTGCTCTTTCTGGAGAGCCCTTACCCACAATAGCATCTAGAGTCGTATCATCAAAACAAAGTACTTGGGCTCCTTGTCTCTTCACGACTGGATCAGAAAGCCTTCTCTTCAGCATTATAGGGCGTCTCCTTTCTGGAAAGGGATGGTTTCTTCCTCCCAGGTGATTCTCCACTGGTTACGGTGGAAGCCCGGCACTGGGAAAGACATTCGCATTGGTAGAGATATGATTCTGGGTATGGGAGACCGATCAATCCTATCTCCCTTGTTGTGCACGTGGCTCGAGGCCCAGAATCTCTCTTTCCTGGCACAAGTTATGCTACCGACCCGTCCTCACTCCCTCCTAGATGATTGGTTGGACAGTGGATCCCTGTTTCTAGAAGGGTCACTTGCCTTAGAGTGGAGCCACTTCACATCGGCCCTCAAAGGTGTTAGGATCACCCTTACTGAAGATCCAGATTTATTGTTGTGGGCCGGGGGAGATGCCACGGGCTCCGTCACTGTAAAAAATTTATATGCTGCCTATCTAAAACAGTTGGGGCTCGAGATTGACCGCTCTTGGTTTCGCCATTTATGGAAGTGGTAGGTCCCGTTAAAACAGAAACTTTTCACCTAGCTCGCGGGTAGAGAGAGGATTCTCACCTGGGAGGCGCTCAGACATAGAGGCTGGGAGGGACTTGGCTATTGTTCACTGTGCAAACAGGCTTCGGAGGATATACATCATCTCTTGGTGCATTGTGTATTTACGAAACATGTTTGGAAACTTCTGATCGAGTATTTCACTTTACCAGTGGCCTGGAAAGGCCCCACCTTTTCAGCCTGCCTTTCAGATTGGATCACACAAAAGTCGGCTCCTCCGACCTTGGCGGTCTATGTGTGCTAGCAGATATGGACTGAGAGGAACTATGCCATTTTTGAAGACCGAACCCCTTCAATACTGGCGGTCTTTCACAGAGTGAGGGCCTCTTTCCACTGGCAACCTTCCTTGATCAAGTCTTTCACGCCCAAGGTATGTGAGATCTCTTTGTCTACTGGATATACACTGGTTTTCTTCAACGGAGTGGCGGAGAGCACTGGTCTTTGTTATGGGGCAGGGGGTTATTTCAAAACACATTCAAAGAGAATCACTAAATGGTTCATAAATTGTGGAGAGGGAACGAATACAAAAGCAGAGTTTTTGGGATTATGGACATCCCTTGCTCTTGCCTCCCTTTGGTTGATTGATCACCTACTGATCCTGGGAGACTCGCGAGTCGTTATAGACTGGATCAACCATAAGAGTTTTCTACACTCGGTCCATATAGAAGGCTGGAAGGATAAGATACAGATTCTCGCAAATCGCTTCATGGACATCAATTTGAGGCATATTTCCAGATCGTTCAATAAGGAGGCGGATGCTCTATCAAAAAGAGCCCTCAGCGGTGAAGTCAGGAGACTTTCGATTTTCCATTGTGAGAATGGATCTGAAAGTCCCATCTCCCACTTAAATCTTTTTGAAGGTGGTGGGCGAGCGATATGATTCTGCAATAGCTTATTGACTGTACATGCATCTCTGCTCCTTTCATGATGGATTACTTTCCCTTCTGATTACTATTCTAGCTAGACTTTCTCCGCTTGCTGATCAGGGACAGTGTATCTGACGTTTGCAGTGGGACAACTCCATCTATCTCGCCTTGTTACGCATTTTTTCCTTGAGGAGAGAGATTTCCTCGTCACCAGGTCCTCGGCTCGACAGAGCTAGCTTTGTAAACGAAATTATATTTTAAATATAATATTGAGTAATTTTTTCTTGGAAAAAAAAGTTAAACGGTGTGAGGGAAAATAAAGGCTCAAACTATCATACAACCACATTGTTTTAATGTGAAAGGGAACTCATCTTTATTCTATAATGCAAAAGAGATTAAAATTTCTTAATCAATTCTATAACAACAATAATTTAATGGCGCACCAGATCTCCTACCAATCTTCATCATATTCCAGACACAAGATAAGTAAGGGAAAAAGAGACGCTTCAAGGGATAGAAGGTCAAGAGAGTAATGCATTCATAACATCACACAACATAAATATACATCTCCATCCTAACCCAACAAACCACTTAAACTCCTTGTCTACTCGAGATGGTTACTTCTAAAGTTTTTGGTTGGGGCTCGACATTGTCTAAAGGCTTGATAAAATTCCACTCTCTAGTTCCACAAGGTAACTCAACCTATCAAAGTCTGTTGTTGAAGGTACGTGTAATGTCTTCAATATATTATAACCTTTTAAATTCCCAAGCCCACAAACAACCTTAGTTGGAATTTGTATTGCAAGGATAGGTCCTTTAAAATTATAAAAACACGAGGGTTATTATCTAGGAAGTAAAAACAATGTCTTTAGCAACAATGATAAGTAACTGGATACTTCAAAAATAAAAAATATTTCCTAACAGTTTATAACAACCTCGCTCATCATTTTCAATATTCAATCATAACCCTCCAATTTATGAAATCCTTTCCTTATTTAAGATAAAGGACCAGTAGTGACATTCATCGCATGAAAATTTGAACCTAG
>JASDQU010750796.1:49680-61705 GCA_032191745.1 Picea mariana
TATTGATTATTTCTCATATATTGTGCATGGTGTATTATGGTGTATTGGTGTAACTCTTATACTATTGTTCATTGCTCATTGGATATAGTTGAATGGTTTAAGTATAAGTTGAAAAAGGTTTTAAATTGTACTTGATACTGATTCACCCCCCTCTTAGTATCAACAAATGCGCTGTGCAGTCTCACCTGAGATAGCTTTAATGGGTGGCTATAAGACTCAGCTGTTTACAACCTAGGATTGAGTGTGAAATAAGGGAGATAAATATTGAACCATTTATTAGAACTATAACTGCAATAGATTGTCATTTACGAATCCAAGGGAATGATAACAACTCATTCATTAAGCATAACAAGTAACTACTGAAAAGATGATAAATACCTACATGCATTCATCACACAACACAGATGTTACCATGGTTCACCCCTTCCTAGGCTATTCCCACAAAGATTTGGCTCTTGTCTCTTTATTATGATAGTTCCACAGCTACAACGCCACGCGCTTACAACTCTTCTCAGTTGGGTATATCTATATAAGGAAGACTAGATCGCACCAGGCTCCAAAACCTGCGATCTAACCCTCTAGATCTACCTTCCTTCGTTTCCTCTAGCTCTACAACTTATACAAAATATATCATGCATCGAAACATTGCATATCGCATCAACTTCAGGTGTAACTACAATAACGACAATAATCAGAACAATACAAAAGCCAACCTTCTATGATACTTACGTATCACTATTTATATGCTTCTGGCTCCTTAGCTATTTACAATGTACTACCAAAACCCTAACCCTACTGTCGTTAGGTCTTCCTCCCATGCGTGTGTGTTGTTCTTCATTCCCATTGTTGCCTTCATTACATGCACGTGTGTTGTGCTTCCTTCCATCTGTTGCTTTCCTTATGCATGCTTTATTTCCCCAAAAATGCCTTGATTTTCTACTTTGGCTTGCCTCCAACATGCCCCCCACATTGACATGTGGCTCGTCCTGAGCCACCTAAGATTTGTGTGCTTCCTCGATATCCTTGGTGATTGCTTGGAAATTTTCCTTGAGTGTTGTTGCTTTTGTCTGCGCTTGCGTAGTCTTCTCCTTGAGTGTGTCCACTATCTGGACTGCAATTTTCTCATTGATCAATTCCATGCACTCTGCCTGGGTTTGTTCTATCTATGCCTTGGCTTCCTCTGCTTGTTCCAATACTTTTTTTACCCACTCCTGCAACGGTTCCATTTGAGCCTGACGCTCTTGTTTCTGTGTTTGCGTAGTGGTAAGCTCTTCTTGCAGTTTCTTCATGTCCCACGTCCCTTTGATGCATTTTGTAACTAGCATTATCTTCTGCCTCTACTTGATTTCTTGGATCACTGCGTTGATCCTTTCTTCTTCCTTGTCATACTTTTGGACCTGTTGATCCTCCTCCAATATAGTCAGCTACTGTGCCGACCTACTGATCTATATCCTGCAGCTGCGATGTTGATTCCTACCTCTTTTGCTCCTTGACTACTGGTGGAGTGGTTGGTGTGAGTTGTTCTTAGAGATTCTTGATCTCCTTCTGATATTGATTGATTACATGCGCAATCTGATCAATATTTTCTGCTGCTATGATTACCTCACTCTGTGTGGCCTGTGGAATCTTCTCATAAGTTCCTGCCACTTTTTGCTCCAATCCTTTTATGTGCTCCCTTTCCTTCTGGGTCTCATATTTAGCCTTCTCATAGACTATTTCCAGTGCATCCTGTTTCTTTGTTGCCTACTTCAATTTGGTTAAGTCTCTGCGTGCATGATATTGTACCTCATGGTTTACGCTCACCTACAACCTATGTAGTTCCCCTGATGGTATCCTTGTCAACACAAGTTATATTTGGCTTAATTCCTTCAAATGTGTATGTGCCATAATTTCTTCCATGCACAACATACTAGGGTTGATGTGGAATGTTACATGTGGCTGCAGTATTTCTGGGACTAACTCTCATTCTTCTTCTTACACTCTTCCTTCTGTCTGCGGTGTTGATGGTTCGATTCCCTTGCTGCTTGCTGGCTTCCCTTCCTTGATTTGCTTGAGGATTTTCCGCATGTCTGCCAATTTATCTTTAATCCTATCCCTATGGTATGCATCATGGTCGAAGTTCTCAGATAGACAATCCTAGACCATTCGGGCTATCATTTCCCCATAGTCATCCATGATCGTATACTCTAGCAATATTCTTTGTGCCTTTGATTTATTGTGCACACCTCCTATTTGCGTGGATGACCTCTTGTTTGTCCCTTCTTCCTATGGGTTGGAACTTGCTGCAGTCTCTGGCACTCCCTCAGCCTATTTTTGTTGTTCTTTGGTCAGTTGTGTATTCTCCTTTTTCCCCTTCTGGGTCCCTGTCTTTGTTGGCCCTTCGTCTTTCTGTGTTGTCTTGCCCTGGCCCGTTCTTCGTCTCTTGGGCACTTGGATTTCCAGAGGCTGCGTTTCTCCCTTCTCTGCCTCTTCTTCTGCTGTTCTTTCTGACACTTCCTAGGCAATGGCTGGAATCCTCCATTCATCATTCCATTTGTTGATGACCATGTCAATATCACCCTCTATGATGCAGTAGCGCATATGTAGCCACTGTTTATCTGGATCCTTCCTTGCCTGTATGCACATTGTGTGTCATGTGGCCTGGAAATTGACAATGTCCCCATATCACTGGACAAATTATGGTGTGATTCTCCACATCTTGTAGATGGATTCTTGTAGGTCGCGTAGGTAACCCTCAAAGATGGACCCATTAATCCTCTTGTGACTAGTACTCGACGTCGCCTTTAGAATTGAGTACCTCTTTCCCTGGTTTGGTTTGGGTCTAGTACAAAATGTTACGTACCTTGGTTCCCTTCAACCCATAAAGGATATTAGCATGATCAACCATGAATAGTGAAACCCTGTGCCTAGATCCTACACATACTTGCAGTCATCCAGGAATAAGTTCAAGAGATACGGTGCCCAACTCACTATGGTGCCTTCTGCGTACTAAGCTGCAACTACAACAAATCCAGCTGGGACTTCCTCCCTGTGGAATTTTCTTAGACGCTTGCAGGCTAAGATTTTTGCACCTAATTGTGTTGCGGAATCGTTGATTCTCTTGATAATGATCCCTCTTTCCCCCCTATCAGTGCCATACTTTTTCTTCATCTCTTCTGCTAGTGTTTTCTCCCTAGATTTGTCATCCAAAAACTGCACGGGATCCATGCCCCGAGATGGAAATCCTGTTATACTGGCAATAAGCTCTACGTCTATGAAGACTAGCTTGTCCAACCAGATGTCCCCGCCAAAATTTCTATGACACATGCGGTTGTGTGTTGACCTCGACCAAAATGTTGTAGGTCCAACAGACCTAAAATTCTTTTTTTCTGCAACCCAGTTGCCCACTGGAGTAGCTAATAGATCATTTCTCCAACCCAATTTGTGCCTGTAGTCTGTAAAAATACCCTCTTCGCAAGTTCCAAAAACTTTTCCTCGTCGACGACATCATGGTCCGAGTATTTAAGCTTCTCGATAAGACCCAGTAGCTCTAGTCCTACCTGTACCCTAGCTGCTATGCATGGTAGAACAATTTCTACTACAGGTTTCTTGCAAGGTGACCTGGGTATCTGTATCTTGTCTTTCTTCAATAGTGCTGGCTGGCTTGAAGTTCCAACGACTTCCAGTTGTTCCTCAGTATACCATTCCAACCAAGCTGAGACATCTTCAACCGTCCCTTCTACTGGGTGGTATGATATGGTCGTTTGAGACTCGTCTAGCTCAACTGTTGTTTTCAAATTTGGTGCTGTGCCATTGACTTTCAAATATGCTTATGTGTTCTCTGGTTGCACCTCCTTCAAGGTTTTTCTTTCTTGGTTTTGTGGCTCCTAAAATTCTACTGATATCTCCTTACTCATGCCCTCTGATGTTGGTTGTTGGATTTCTTCCAATATAGGTGTAGGGTTCACCGATGTTGTGTCTAGAGATAGGATTTTTTCGACATTGACAATCTCCAGTGACTGTTGTTCACCTTCTTCCACCTGTCCTCATGACCTGGTCTAAAATTTGGTTTTCTTGGCAGTCTAGCTCGCTTCTTTTTGCTTGGATGGTGCCATGGTGGTGGATGTCAATTGTTTGTTGGTTTCGAATGGTCTATGTGATATCTGTGAACTCACTCTGTGCACTTTAGCCTTTGTCACTCTCTGTCTGTTCTCTTTTCGTGAATAGACTATTGGCTCCCGTGTTCATGTGTTGTATGGTTTTCCCATGAGGCTTGTCAAGGGCGCTTCCTTGATTATGGGTTTAATTCATCTTAATTACAGGTTCAATGAACCTATGGTGGTTTCATACTTTCCATTACTTTGCCTTGTCGTCTTCTGTTGGCGTGATTAATGTGGCGTCCCATCGGTCCTTTCCATCCTTTAATTCTTCCTAGTGTTGTCATGACGTCTTGTTTTTGTCGACTTTCCTTTTCTCGCATGTTTTCCTTTGTATGTTACCATTGTCCTTCTTCTCGTCGATTTTGTGTTTGTAAATTTGCATGACCTTTCTACCTCTGGTGCACTGCACCCTCTTTGGTTCTTTTTCAATATATTGTTTTTTTTTTTACTACGCGATGGATGGTTGACTGTCCTTGTAGAGCTTCAGTCGACTCCCATTGATCATCCCTTTGAATTATGCACCTAATAAGTCTTTTAGCTGTACAACTCCTCCATCTGTGACAGATTTTACCTTGTACGGTCCTAACCAATGCATTCTAAGATTTCTTGGGTGCTGAAATGATTTACTATCATACATCAGTACTAGATCTCCTTCCTTAAAAATTTTCTTCTTGATGTGACTATCATGCCAAGATTTATATCTTGCTTTCTGAACTTGTTGGTGGAATCCTGCCAAGATTCAGTCTTCCTCCATGGTCATTAATTGACTCAATCTCTCCTGTACTACACCTTGTTTTGTCATTTGTGTGGTGGCTGCTACGTGCAATCTTGGTACTAAAAATTATAATGTCACCACTGCTTCTTGGCCATAAACTAGTTTAAATGGTGTGTGCCCTGTCAGCCTTTTGCACGTAGTCCTATATGCCCATAATATTGTTGGTAATTTGAGGTCCCACTTGTCCCTGTTGACGTTACAAATCTTTGTCAACGCGTTCTCTAGGATTTCGTTAAATGCTTCCACTGTGCCATTTTCCTATGGATGATATGGTGTGCTCTTCTGGTGATGGAATTCAAACTCGTTAGTCATAACGCTGATGGTGTTGTTTATGAAGTGCGTGCCTTGGTCGCTCATCAAAATTCTTGGGCATCCAAATATAGTGATCACTTTCTTGAATAAAAAGTGTGTTTTTGTTTCTGCACTGCAATCCTTCACTGGTGCAGCCTCTGCCCATCTTGTTAGGTACTATGTCGCGGTGATAATGTACCTAGCTCCTGTTCTTTTTTTTGGTGGGTTGATTGGTCCCACAAAGTCTATTGCCCACTTATCGAATTCCTATAATGTCATTTGTGGTCGTAATGGCATCTCGTCCCTTCTGTTGGGCTTGCCTAACCTTTGAAAGACATCACATATTTGATAGTACACCATTGAGTCTTTGTCTTGGGCACAATACCTTTTGCACGGTAGCTTTGCCTGCATAATGCCCTCCTGCTATTCCCTTGTGGGATTCTGCTAATACTCCTGGTATTTCATGTTCTAGCACATATCTTCTCAAGATTCTATCTACGCCCATTTTGTATAAGTGTCCAACAATCAATTGATAGTCGACGACATAGACTACTAGGTTTTTCTTTTGAATGGTGCTATATTCTTGTGGCAAAGTACCTGTGCTCAAGTACTGAATGATATCTGCGAAGTGTTCATCAATAATCTATATTGAGAATAACTGTGCATCCAAAAAGTTTTCCTCCAAGTTTGTAGGTTCCTCTCCATTGGTGACTCTTGATAGGTGGTCAGGTCCTGCATTCAATTTTCCTGGCTTGACTATTACTTCAAAGTTGAATTCTTGGAATAGTAGTAGCCATTGACAGATTCTCCCCCCCAACACTAGCTTGTTGATTAGGTATTTCAGGGCTGAGTGATCTGTGAACATCTTAAAGTGTTTCCCCAATAAGTAATGTCTAAATTTCTGCAGTGCATAGACCATAGCTAGGCCTTCCCATTCTGTCGTGTTATAGTTCTGTTCCTTTTTGCTAGCAAATGCTATCGGGTGATCCAAGTCTCCCGCTCTTGGATGTGCCAAGATAGTTCCAAGTGATATGGCTAATGCATCTACATGTATGTGGAATGTCTTCTCCCAGTCTGGAGATACTAATAACGACGCGGTGACCAACTTTTCCTTCAAGGTATCCAGACTGTGATGGCACTCTTCGTTCCACTAAAATTTTGTGTCCTTTCTTAACAACTTTTCCATTGGTGTGGTAATCTGTGCATATCCTTTGATAAATTTCCTGTAGTTTCCTGTATGTCCCAATGTCGCTCTTAGCTGACAGACTGTTTTTGGTGGTTGTAAGTTAACAATCACTGTAATATTTGCATGATCTACTAATAAACCCTGTTTTCATACTATATGGCCCAATAGTATCCCAAACGATGTTCCAAATATGCATTTCTTTATGTTCAATGATATCTGACACTGTATGCATCTTTCTAACATTAGGTGTAAGACTTCTACATGGTCTTTCAACAAACTGTAGACTCCCCAATCGTCCAAATACACTTCTAGGAACTGATGGATGAATTCCTTAAATGCAGCAATGACTACTTTGGAAACAATTGTTGGTGCATTCTTCAGTCCAAATGACATGACTGTGTATTGGTAGGATCCCCATTCTGTCGCAAACGTAGTCTTGTATCTATCTTCTTGGGTGATCCTGATCTGATGGTAGCCTGAGAATGCATCAGTGAACGAGTAAGCTTCATGTCCTCCTACGTTCTCTAACACTTCATCCGTGAATTATGTAGGGAATGTGTCATGTAGGCATGCATCGTTCAACTTCCTCAAGTCAACACATATCCTTATCCCTCCTTGTTTCTTGTCCTACATTATCATTGAGCTTATCCATTCTGATTCTTCGACTGGTTTTATGATTCCATCTTCGAGCATCCTATTGATTTCATCTTTGAATTTTTGCTTACATATTGGGTTTAGTCTGTACGGTCATTATCTGATTGGTCTCACTTCCGGTCTGAGTGGTATATTCATTTCTCCTAGCTCCCCGACTATGCCCTTCATCTCTGTAAATGTTGTGGGAAATAGGTCATTGTACTTGCGCAGTAAATCTGTTATGTTTTCCATTATTTTCTCATACTAGTAATCCCCAATGATGGTCATTTTGGGCTGCTCAATTGTCCCAATATTGACTTTCTTTACTTTGATCGGTGCGGAAATGAATTATGATTCTATGGGTGGACCTTCCACATCTCTTTCTCCTTCGGCTTATTCAATCTTAATATCGCATGGACCGTCCTCATCCGGTGCTTCCTCCTATACATGGTAACACGATAACAGTTCCTTGACCGTTTGTTTGTTCTGATGTTGCTCTTCTGTGATAAGTTATACTTCTAGTTCTTTCATGAATATCACTCCTCTGATCTGTTTGAGAGCTACATCTATGTTGGAGTTCTCATGTTCAAATGAGAAGGCGACTGTAAAGTTTTGTTGCAATTTAATCCAGGTCGTAGTTCCTCTGCGCAATTCCTAGTCTGTATACCAGGTCGCTGGTATGCCTTTTAGGGTGTGTATGAAATAATGAGGCCATTCCTCTGGGGGTGTCATTTTCCACAGTGTTCTACACTTCACCAAGTGTTCTGTTGGTGCCCCTTGTCCATCATATTTCGGTTGTTTGTTGTTTTGTTGTTCTGTGTTGAACCTTATGCGCAATAACTGCTTACATTGGTACCATTTTGTGATTGTCTCTTTGTGTGCACCCCACCATCTTCCAGGTGTGGACTTGAGTGCTATATCAAGTGCTACAAATCTCTGGTTATCTAACATTTCATCTTCATATTGTGTCAAGAATGTTTCCAAATCGTTTATCCCGTGGAAAATGGGTGGTTCCCTTATTTCTGTGCCTATCCATCTTACTGCACGGTCTATTTTGGCACATCTTCTCGTGGAAAATTCATGTAACCTTTGTTTCTGGTTCTCTAAACTGGTATCTGAATATGTTCACATGAAGTAATGCTCTACCAACTGAGTATCCCATCTGCAGTTGGGTTTACATAATCCTCATCACACGCAGTTGTTTTGTACAACTGGATGATTACCTCTAAGTCCAAACAAGTAGGTTCTACAAACCTCTCTCCTTCTGACGGGTCCAATGGCATGCTGACCTTGTATTCTCTTGACTCAAATGTCATTTTCCTGGTCTTAAAGTTGATTATGGCCTGGTTGAACGCCCAATCCATACCAAGAAATGATGGGTATGGTGTTGTGCCATCCACTATTTCAATAACTTCAAAATCCTCTTTAGTGTGCACTCCATCTAGGTCTATTGTTACTCCTTTTAGTCTACCGATTGGTAGAACTCTATGTTGGTTTGCCAGTTTTAATTGAACAAGTGAATATCCTAATGTGGGCTCTTCCATGGATTGCCATGTCTTCTTTGGTAGTACATTAACTTCATATCCTAGATCCAGTATGATATCTCCCATGTTGAAATATCCAATGTTGGCATTCAATCTTAATTACCTAATGGTTCTTCTCCTTGTATGTAGGTGATTGACAGTTTTTGGTTCTAGTTTTTCTTCCATCTCAATGCTACATTTTTCTAGTATGTTTTGCAATATTTTCACAGATGATGGATCATTTAATACTTTTACACATGATTGGAAAAATTCTTTGATTGTACTTAATTGTCCTATGGGTTTCATTTCATTGGTATGATCCAATAATGAAGGCATCTCGTACTCTGGTGCTTCGATGTTTTGCTGTGCAGTTGAAGTCGACGCCATGTCTTATTTTTGAAATTCTTGTCTGTCTTCTTTAGATATCTCCCTCTCCTTTTGTGCGTCGAACTACTTCCTTGGTTCAGTGTTCTTATTTACCTATTGGTTTTGTGCTAGCTCTTGCTGAACTACGTCATTTCCTATTTTATCTCCTCCGTGAGTAACTATATTGATGTTTCGTGCTTCATCCCTTGCTTCGTCTGAAATCCATTGAACATTCTGGTTGTTTTGGTTCCTCTTTTCCTGGATCTTTACCAATAGTGTCAGAAATTCCTCTATATCATGGTATGATGTGCGACAATACATGCAAGTTGCTGGTGGAAGTGGTCATTCCCTGGCATAGTGTCCTGGTTGTTGACAATTATGGCATACCACTAGTCCTCTAGCTTATCTGAAACCTCTTCTTGCTCATCCTCCCCCTTTGTAGCCTGCTCGGTCTCCTATCGGCACATTATATTGAGGCGCCTGATTGTATTGCACGATATTGTACTGAGGTTGTGTCGTGTTGTACTTTGGTTGCACATTATTGTATGTATGTTGCACAATATTATACTATTGCAGCGCAGTGTTGTATGGAGATGGAGCTTGATTGAACTATGGTGCAACTTTACCAGTCATCATTTCGGCCTGCACTCTATATGCATATGATGTCCTTTCTTGCATCAGCTCCATAGTTCTACAATCTTTGTCGTTGTGACCCACTGAATTGCAAAAGGTGCAATATGAGCTCTTTGGGACTGTATGTTATTTCTACATCATCGTGCAGTGATAAGGGTCATGACCCGATTTCTTACAGATTTTGCACCACAGTCCTCCTATTGGTAACGAATTTGGAATTTCTGCTGCCATATACTGTGAGAATGTTGGACATTCATTCTTGTGGTGTCCTTCCATCCTAGATGTGGTACACTGAACAAATTCTCATTTTTCCTTGTTCTTATTCTGGTTCAACTGAAACGTTAAGTTCTTTAAATCCTCCTTCAATTCTTCAATAGCTGGGTCTATCTATTGGTACTGGTTTTCTTCCAGTTGCAAGGCTGCCTACAGAGCCTCTGCCCACGTCTGAAAATTCTATTGTCGCAATGGATACTTTAAGTGTGGGAGTAGTGAATTGACAAACAGGTGTCAATGCTACATCTCGGTCATGAGATACTTCAAATTCCCCTTTATTCACTTGAATCTATGATCAATCTCCCATACATACTCTCCTGGTTTCTATCTTATTTCGATCATCACATTCATGTACTGATCCTTTGAGCTCGGCTTCTGGAACTCATTTATCAGTAACTTCTTAATGTCTTCCAGTTTCCTTGTCATCCCAGGGGCACTATTTGCATCTAAACTCAGGTACCGGTCTAGTGCGCGGTCTCTTAGCGTAATATCTAGATGCGCAAGTTTGGTATCTTCATCTGTGATATTCTTTGCTTCCCATATATTTTCACAAATGAACAAGTGATTCTCAGGGTCTTCTATTGCTTCTCCTCAAAATTTGGGTGACCTGATGGTGGGATCGTGTCCTGCCATTCTGAATGCTGAACTACTACCTCTGCATGGTGTAGATACCTGACTAGTGCTGCCTGAACTGGATCCTTCAGTTGTTGTTTCTTGTGTACATGTACTTCCTATTGTTTGACTGCTTCTGAACTTCAGTTGTCTAAACGATGGTTTTCTCTTTTGTGTATTTTTGACACATGGGCTTATGGGTTCCACACTGACATTGATATGGATAGGATTGTTGCCTTCTATTCCTGATCTTGGACCTCTTGTCTTCCTCTCATATGTTGTGTGTAGGATTTCCTCAATCTACTCCACAGCCCGAAGATCCTTTACCTCTTCCTCATCACTCACCAAGCCTTCCCTCACGACTATGGATCTCCTCTTGGTATTCACCTTCCATTGGTAGGGTACTCCACTACGTGTCTTTCCAACTGTCGCCATGATATTCTTGATCTAGTCGTCATCCATCATGATTGGGTCCAAGGGTTCCTCCTTTTATCCCTTATCCTTTCCTCCTTCCATTTCTTCTTTCTTTGTCAGTGCTTCCCCCCTTCCCCCATGCATGCAGGGAAGTTTAGCTATCTGATTCCATTGTCATTACACCTTTTTCATATAACATTATCTTAATAGAAGTATACAGCGATGGAATGTACCTTCCTCTAGGTCCTCGTAGGAATTATTTCTCCGTTGCACTGTATGACTTCACTGTGTCAACTGAAAAATCTGTTATAAAGCCTACCACAATATTGTCAAGCCAAAAATCGACTACACGAGTGAACTTGTTGTTCACCTGCTGTAACTACTCAATCTGCACTGGGGTCCAATCTAGCTTTCGAATCCGGTTCGTTGCATGGTTATCCTTCAACCTTAGTATCCACTCCTGCAATAAGTGTGGAAAGTCACAGAAAAAGACTTCGTGTAAATCAGTAAACACGTATTTCTCAAGATATTTGCGGGGTGTTTCTCTAGGGTTTCTATTTTCTTTCTATGAAAACTCTAGCTCTTTTGTTCTCAACCAACTTTCTATCTCTGCTTTTGTAGGATTCCACGGTCTCAACATCCCCTTTTAGTGGCTCATTTCTCTCTACCCTAATATTTTCTTGATCTTCCTCCGACAATTCTTCAACTTATCTCATCTATTCAACCCTCTGTTGTTCCTACCAATGAAAAAACAACCATTTGTTGGTTTTAATACCTCTCTTATTTACTATTTGAGTTTGTTGAAATAGGTTTCATGTCTATTCGGGTTTCCAACAAAGCCTCTAAAGCTATCATCCCTCCTGGTAAACAAGAAGGCAACACAACACACAAGATGCACTGCACAGTCTCACCGGAGATAGCTTTAATGGGTGGCTATAAGACTCATGTTAAGAACCAAACATCAATATAGCATAGAAAAACCTCAGGAAAAGTACTCAACGCCTGGAAAAAGAGATAATTTCATATAATAAGCCTCTTTGAGGGGGAAACCTCCTTTTACCCCACTTAAATGTTCAAGTACAAGATGATTCAAAATGAAAATGTCTCCTTGGTATATATAGGAGACTAGGAGGTATAATTACAACTAATGGCCTAAAGCCGACATAAATAAAATAACATT